>CAXKVR010000793.1:0-20785 GCA_964058845.1 Carex sylvatica
TGATCACCTCCATTGTAGCTGTGGTGCAGGAATTGCTTGGTAAGAAAGGCACAGGCTCACCTAAAGTTGAGGTGGAAATTGTGTTTCCAGTTTCCTCAGATTCAGTATCAGCTGCTCCTGTGAATGGTTCTGATGGTGTGGCTAGTCTCGGTGTAGTCCCTGGAGTCGTTGCTGGTGAAGGATGCTCTATCCATGGTGGTTGTGCTTCCTGTCCGTACATGAAGGTTTGCTGTCTAATTAATTGCATGAGTTGTGCTTGTTTTAATCTTACTTGAACCCTAGTTGCAATGGCCAAAACCAACTTATGTTACTGGTTTAAATTGGACAGTGTTTGAGGAAATGATAATTGAATAAAAGGATAACTAAAGTTGAAACAGGTTGTTATTTTAGTTGGGACAGAGTATTTCATGTATGAGTTTATTAGAATAAAAAGCAAGTTGCGGAAAAAAGATAAGAAATAATAAAAAAAATATAAAAAAGAAATTTGACAAGATTGTACTAAGGATCAGATGAGCTGGTATGAGGTTCCGTTGTGTCTGATTAAAGTTGCATCCCGTTATTTAAGTCTCAAGTTTTTCATTCCGTTTACTTTTCAGATGAACTCACTTAGGTCACTACTGAGAGTATGCCATCAAGTGCCAGATGAAGAGGGTGTCTTATCTGCATTCCAAGCCAGCAGATTTAATGTGAAAACTCCTTTAGGAAGATCAGTTGCAGAAGTCGGATGTGAACCAATTTTGCACATGAGGCATTTCCAGGTCAGTGAATTATGTTTGTTTCTTTGTTTTGATGATGTTATTGACATTCAGGCTATGTTGGGCCTTTTACGCTTTTGTTTATTGGGCTTCCATGTTTGGATATTGTTGTTGCAATTGAAGCTGGCACAGGGTTTACCAGCAACAAATGCAGATACTCAAAAGTCAAAACTGACCAGAGTGAAGAGACCTTCAAACAGCGACATAATAGATCTGAAATGCCTATTGGCATAAAGTTCGACCCTATAAAATTCTATCGAGTAAAGTGCATGTCAATAGCACCTATTGCCGATGGCACAGGTTTCAAACCTTGGTGATGGCAAAGAGGTTGACTAAATGGACTTAACATTGTGACTATTGAAAGAGGTTGAATTGCCCTGTTTCAGAGGATAGGTTGCGATAATGCCACAGTACCTTAAATGATTAACTTGTGACAAACAACCCAGCCTCCAGCCATTCCCTAACTCACCCCTCCAAAAAGAAATGAAAGAAAAAGAAACTATTTAATATTACTGTTATTTGATTAACACATTTAAGTATTTGATGGAAATTGAGCAAAAGAACATTATACTTCTTAGATTTCTTGTTTTTCCAAATTTGGAGACATAAAAATATCACTTCATAAAAAAAAAAATTAAAAACAGTGAACAAACAGTAGCTTTTTTTTCTTAATTTCATTAAGCAGGTTCCTGTTTTGCACAGGAATGATTTTTGGGAAAAAACTTGGTTGGTGAAACAGATTTTTTATTTCCAAAAATGATTTTTTTTTAATTAAAAATAGCTATTATTTATTATTTCGAATAAGACAGAGGTTACAGATATTTATCTGATAACAAAAGTTTAACAAGAAACAAAAAAGAAGACTCAAGGTAATTTTAGTCCTTTCCCATTTTGAGCTCGTAAGCCAACCAGCCACTGCTGATTTTTACAAATGAATAAGAAGAGCACAAGAAGAGGAAAAAAGAAAAATAAAAGAAAAGAAAAGAAAAGGAAAATAAATATATGCATACTTAAATCCCTAAAAAAACTCCCAAGACAGTAAAGAAAAGAAAAGCTGGAGTTGTCTGTCAGATGGCATCACTCACCAGCAGCACACAAACAGACAATCACCATGTCAGAAGCTCCCAGTACTCACTGTCAATTTGTCACTCTGACAACATGACATCATGACATCAAGCATAGACTGTCACACATGAGAAGGCCATAACTGAAAATAAAATATGCTGTATTGTATCGGCCTGGGATGGCCTCCCTGCTCATGGTGGTTGAAATTTTGAAACATTATTTGGCTCCTCTGTGCTTCTGACCTAGAAAGAGAAGGGGCCAGACCAGCTAAGCTCCCCAAAATAGTTAACACTCTAATAGAAGAAATTTCTATTAGGTTGATAATTGTCATGAAACAGGATGATTGTCAGAGAGGTGTTTGTGATGGATGAAAAGTTCAGATGGTTTGGTGGCAGTAATACAAAAAAGTTATTGTAGCTTTTTAGTGCTATTTTACTGGTCTAAAAAGGCATGAAGAACATTTTTTAATTTGTACCTTCACTGAAAATGCAGGCAACAGGAAAACTGGCAGACAAGCTTGTTGATCAAATTCTCAGTAAGAACAGAGAACCCATCTCATGACAATCACGCCAGGTGTGTCCATTCGTGCTGTAATGTGCAATAGAAAATGCTAGCTCCAGCCATAGAAGATAGAAGCAATGCCTATTGTTTGCATTGTATCCTCCATAATTTGCAAAGTGCAGAACTCTGCCTTTCACTGCATTTTTTTTTTTTTCTTGATTATATATTTCGAATGATAGAATTCGTAGCCCTCTGTGTGCACACTTTTCCTAGTGGTGGTTTTGTAGCTACCATATAATTTTTGTGTCATGCTAACATTGTTTATAATCATTTTTGTGCCAATTTAGAAGTACATTTTTCATCAAAATAATGATTACCTTACAGTTTTGTTCAGTCAAAATTGCTCTGGTGATCGACTCTTTGTGAAGCATGCTGAATTTGAAGTACTTCCAATATAATGTTTTGTTCTCCAGTTGTAATCTGGCTCAATTTTCCCTGATCAAAGATTTGCATTGTAAAAGCGATCTTATCTTTCAAAACACTATAGTAAAAACTTATTAACTTTCAGTATCTTTTCAGTCTATTGTTGCTCCTTGTGCAGCTCCTTGTGTTTATGTAAAGTCAATTACGTCGCCATGGGTTTTTAATATTGAGCGCTCAAATCTCACAGGCCACAACCACCATTAGATGAACCCATACACTTGTGTCAAGGTACGCAGTAGCATGAAGCTGAATGCAATAACTGCTGATATTATAGGAGGGAAGGTAGTGTAATGAGAAGATGGAGCCAAAATTTTGACATCTAGGGAACACCAAATGACAACATTGTCTAGGGAACCCCTTCATCTGACCTTTGGCCCCTGCTTTGATCAAGTACCGCAAATTATAGTTTCCAAATCTTATCTATGAAGAACTCAAGATTCCACCAAAATTGACAAAATTGTGTAGGGATAAAATTTCCAGCAGAGAAAGGGCAGTTAGCTCAGTTGGCTAGAAAAAAAGTTTTAGGAGTGTTAGTTATGCAAAGGTGGAGCCCCTCGCGACTTTGCAACCTCAACAAAATTAATGTAGCATGAATAAAAGCTTGCTGACCAAAGACAGTTTAAAAATGTTCATGAACAAAGACTGATATTCATCCACAAGAAAATATAACCATCATCCAATAATAATCCGAACAAACATAATATAAAAGTTACAATCACTTACCTAGGCCAGTAATTGGTTGAATTAGAAAACTGAGAAGGCCGTTTATTGAGCCCTCCAAAACCATTTATTTGATTCTGTAAAAAAAATGGCAGAATTTAAAGGACCGATCAGGGCTGATCAGACATTTTTCGACCCTCTCAGTTGGGTTGGAAGGATGAAAAGTTCCGTTTAGGCCTCCTCAATCTTTTATTTCTATCAATCGCAAGCCTAGATTAAGAGTTGCATAATTTTCAATCTTATTATGAAAACAATTTTCTGCAGATTCTAAATTATTACAATACTCAACATCCTAGTTTTCCAAAGCTACAGCATCACAACAGTCACCGCAGAAAAGGTCGTTATTAGTTCTGCAGATTTTTGAATTATTACAATTCTCAACATCATAATTTCTAAAGCTACAACATCACAACAAGCATCACTGCAAAGGTTGTCTCAGCAAGTCAGCTCATTGTTCACACTCAACATCACAACCGCGTCTAAACGGGGTAATCTCGTCAATCACCCTATAAATGTGCATCTTCAAATGATTTTTCTTCACAATCTCAAGCACCACAACATCATGGATTTCTAGGTTGTTCGCCACAGCAGCCTTACCCCACCCGCCACTCAGTGCACCATGACGGCCATTGTAGCACACATAAATGATGGGCCAGGACCTTCCTGTGGGGTCCCACAGGGTTAACTTTGCATTTTTCTTTGGGAGATTCTCCCTTACAAAATCAACAGGGAGAGACTGCATTGCAACAGAAAAACCAAAACTTAAGCTGAGTTTTAAACAGAAGTTTGGGCAGCAGCACAAGTGATTGCTTATGCAGGACAAACAAATTGAATATATGTATCAGCCTGCAAACCACATGTCCCATACTAAAATATCAGTAATAACAATAGTCAAGGAGTAGTACATCTAATTCTGATAACACTCATTGTTGCTTCTACCAGTGTTCTTGCATTACTTGTGTTGGTACTGAAGCTGTACCCGTTGGTTACTGACTTTATGATAATTCAAAGGATAAAAATGAGTCACTCGAATCACCTTTTAGAATTATATGGTAGCACTACAGTATAAAAATATTGACAACTAAGTTCTGCTAAAGGTTATAAAAAAATAACAGATAAACCCAATATCTACTCCATACGGCCACATAAATATAAGTTATCAATTACTGTATAACCTATCATAACAATAATAAGAACAATGTGAACGAGCTTGCTTAAGGCACACAACTAGTTATTCGTAAATTTATTATATCTCACAGATAATCAATAGGTGTAATTTTCCCAACAGTCCAAAAGGATCTTACCAAAAAAAAGCTGCAATAGACATAGGAGTTGCGCATCGCAATAATAATAAAAGGGTTTTCAGATGCAAACAACTTAGCCTTCTGAAGAGTGTTAGATATCTCTTCTTGGGTGACAGGTCGCCTTTGTGACACAATCGTAGGCAATCTCTTTGGTCTAGTTACTGTGTAATAAGAATTATAATATGTAAGAGAATGAGATATGCAACTTTGCATACTTGATGGAATATGGAGATGTCTACCTTCTGTCCATGATCTGTTATCGGTATTGTGGCTTAGCCATCGCTTGTATGAGGGTTGTTCAGGTGTTTTAGCTGGCATTAATGATCTTGAATATGTGAAATCTGCTTTATTAACAAGAGCACAACAGTATTAGAGAAATACCAAAAACGGTATTTAGAAACAAATAGTCAGTAAATTCTAAGATCTAACTTCTCTGACCCAGATCAATACAATACCTTTGGCAAATGAAGAATTTGATAATATACCAATCAAACCCTATACTGGTTTGATATTGCTTCATATTGGTCAATTCCATTCATTTGGAAACTTATATTTTATTGCCCCTAATTGGATCCCACTATCGACAGAAACCTAAAGGTAACTTGCTAATATGATACTCCATGAGACAACAAAAAATTTAAAATAAAAAAAGAGCAGATAAATTACCGTCTGGCTCTTCCTTCTTGACGACAACAAGTGCCATATTTGGCTGCTCTTGTAAAACTGATTGGCCATTACGGCTCTCTCCTTTGCTAGACTTGCTCGGCTGAGCACTAAATGCTGATTCCTTCTCACATGCTGAACGGTCAAACACTTGAACTGAGAAGCTGTTTTGCCCTTCATACCGAAAAACCAATATCTCACCAACCTGAATGGAGTGGTCAAAAACAAAGTCCCTCCAACCAGACTCGAAATATAGCTCGTTATTGCTCTGCATCAACTCCACCTGCCATTTGTGCCCACTTGGGCCTCTCAGGTAGGCCATGCCATTGATGGCTTTTTTATCTATTTGTTGGCAAAAGGCTGGAGGAATCCTCTAAAAAGAAAAAAATTGAGAAGGTTAAAAAGAAAATCTTCCATACATGGAAAATGAATATTGTTTCAGCACCTAATAAAGAGTTAGTTTTTCAAATTAGAATACAACACTTTAAGCCAACTTACAACAGAGAAAAACGAAAACAATGGATACATATGACAAACACTAGCATGATTTATTAGTAATTCCTCTTGAGCCCTAAACCATGGAATGGAACATATCGCTTCCAGTAAAGTTTATCCTAAAATTGCTAGGATTGCTGAGTAAATATTAATCCTTTGATTTTTGTTTTCTTTTCTTTTGCTACCTTGGTTTTGTAACTCCGGTTGGGTTTCATTTCTAGCCTACCCCAACTTGTTTGGGACTAAAGGCTTGGTTGTTGCTGTTTTCTTTGATTAAGGATGTCTTTCTGATTCCTTCTTTTATTGTTATCCATATAGAAGATGTTTCTCAAGTATATCAAGCAGAGAAGCACTATAAATCAAAAAAAAAAATCTATCAGCTGCCCCTAAAATCTAATCAAATCACTTGGATACACATCAGTCTGAAAGCACTAGCAGCCAAGACTATCTAAAAGCCTTAGATCTGACAACAGGATTTCCATTTTATTTTTTTTTGTTTCTAAGATTTTTTTTTTATCTGAAATATATACACAACAAAACCAAAACAACATGATCTCTTAACCATAAAATTCTGAATCCTCATCAAACAAAACACACAATAATTGACCTTGATCTAAAAAATGGAAACCAAGTAAAAATCCTTTCTACCAAAACTAATAATAATTATTATAATACCAAAAATTAGAATATGGTATCGACATTGAAGATATGCAATCAAACCGAGATCTAAGAAAATATCAGAGAGATTTCATACCAAAGACAAGTAAGAATTATCTAAGATAACTTTAAAAAAGCAAGGTTTGGAGCACACCATCCGAGAAGGGGAAAGGGAGAAGGCTGGCAGTGAGGGGGGGGATGGGACTAGGGTTTATGCTCTTAACTTATCAGGTGCTTTTGGTAAATCCAACGGTGTTTACATGTGCCAATTTAATATTGACTGTGATTTGAGTGATTTTTCATAGATACCCGAGACTGAACTTTAAAGATTTAGATCACCAGTCTATAAAATAGGACTCTCAATTAAAGATAAAAGAACAAAATTAGGCGCATATAATTGGAGGCAACCACAGGCAATAACTACAGAGAATCTAAAGCTTGGTGATGTATCATCTTTAAGGTGATTGAGACTACCTCCACGTGGTAAATATTAGCTGAGATCTTAATTAGATGATAAAAGTTTAATTCCTTTCAATGTTACTGTAAATTGATTAGGTTAATGAGAAATAGCTGTAACAGCGGATATATAAACCATAGAGCTTTCCTATCCCATTCCCTCACTGCCTTTCCTGGATGAATTCAAGAGCCTGTCTCCATGAACAATTTTATTAACTAAAAGTTCTAACCTGTTCCTAATTTGGATGCATGTTTTCTTCTATTGCTCTTGATCTTGACTTATCTTTTTGATGTTGTCTGTTGATGGCTTTCAGATTTGAACTCTCAATTTGATTTGAATTTTGCAGTTTACTCTCAATTTGATTTGAATATTGTTGTAAGGAAAATCCTGAACAATTCATACCCAAAGGTTCATTTAAAAGGGATCTTTATTAGGAGTTCAATATGGAGTGATTTTTTCTTCCAAGCCAATTTGTGTCAGATAATTGTCAAATAAAAAAAATTCAGAAAAAATGATTTAGTGATTCATTATCGTTGAATAAAAAAAAACCAAAAAAAAAAGGAAAATTACAACTTGGTGGTCTTATCTCTTAAAGTTTGAGCAATCACTTGGTGGTCATATCTTATTATGATATATTTCCAAACTTTAACTTAGCCATCCCCGGCTAACCTTTAGATCCGCTCCTGAATGCTAACCAAATGAGATATCTCTTTTCAATTTCCCCATCCTATTTATCCAACAAGTAGGACATTGCTAGAAATGGGAAACAAGGGTTATCCAAACATTGCTTTTAACAATATCGCACTCCTTGTTGGTGCAAATGTTCCAAATTAAAGGCATAATTCAAGCATATCAGGCATGTGTGGCCAAACAACATCATTTGTTAAAGCAAAGTTTGTAATGCTAAACTATAATGCTAATAAGTTCTCATCCCATGCATCTCAATGCTTGAACTTTGCTATTTGTTCAGTCAATTACATTATGTTTTCGACTGAATTCTGTGTTCAGCCTCTGATAACATTCATCAGAGAGTATTAAATTATATATTACTAAAAAAACCACAAAGTGCAGATTGACTAGTAATACTTACATTTCCTATATATTCTATATATTCTTTGGGGAGTGCTATACTAAGTGCACAAATTGTGATTTTGAGAGCTAAGAGAATATTTTATACTATAATACCTAATTTACCCTTAGTTTTTAAAGTCTTAATAATTTCACATCTTTTTAATTCTATATTTATGTCTTGATTCATTAATCATTGTAAGTGTGCATAAAAGAAAAGCATTAAATTCATTTGTATACTAATAAGGAAGTTTGCTGCATAATTTTGTTAACACAGAGAAATATTCACATGCTTAATTTTTTATTTTATTTTTGACAGATAACCCGAAGGTATTGTATAACAACAACAAATTAAAAATTACACATGTTGCTTATACATGAGTTTGCACTAATGCATTAGGAATAAAATATTACAGGTTATGCTTATACTTGAGCGTATACCAGACCAAAGTTTCAAGTTCTTTAACTATAATGATTTCTTTTTTAAGTATGCGACGGACATTTTTATTGTTGATGGAGGTTAAATTTAAGTACAATCAATTTATGCTGAATTGGCTCTTGATTGCACAATTGAGGGTAAATAGCACACAATCGCACAAAATTAATTAGGTACATACGTAACATACCAATACAGTACCTAACCAGTGATCTCTGAAATCTAAGTATGTTATACAGTACCTTCCGGGCTATTTGCCAAAAATAAAATAAAAATTAAGTTGTTAATATTTCTGTGCATTAATAAAATTATACAACAAACTTTCTTTAGTATATAAATGAATTTAATGGTTTCCTTTCACACACACTTACAAGTATTTAATGAATCAAGACATATATAAAATTCAAAAGATGTGAGATTATTAAGAATTTAAAAACTGAGGGTAAATTCGGAATTATAGTATTAAAGATTCTCTTAGCTCTCAAAATCACAATTTGTGCACTTAGTGTAGCACTCCCCTTGTACTATTAATTTAGCATGATGTGTTTGCTAGACAGCTGTAAAAAAAAAAAATCTATATTTCGGGTTCTACATTTTAGGAAGAATAAACATTACATCTTTTGACATAGTTATGACAAAAAAAGAGAGGAAGAAATCACAATCTAAAAGAAAAATACAAACTTTATCTCCTGTGAAATAGAGGAAAGGAGGGGCTTAGTACCAGCTTTTGTGTAGAAGCATCTGGAAAAAAAACCTTGAAGAAGCTGGTGCTACTCGATATCTCCATTTGAGCGGAAGGGGGAGTTGCTACTGGAGAGGAGGAGACAAACTTCCTCGGCCTTCCCCTTCCTCTAGCTGATTTATTGCTCCCCCCTGAACTCTCGCTAGGGTTCTTCTCTCTACCTCTTTTAGCCATTACTGATCAGTGATCACAGGAAATTATGAGGAAAGTTTATGGTGCCTCACAGCTGCGAGTGTTCGGGTACAGTAAACCACGGTCCTGTTATGTCCCAGTCGAACTCTTCTCCAGTTTTTGTAGTTTATCTCTGATGGTTAGCGGACCAGTATAACTAAAAATAGAATAGTGCGAGGTGCTGCCACCTGGAACTGGAGAAGGTTATTCTATTCGCCGGAGGTCAATATTTTTCCCTTTGCATTTTTATATTATGACGTCTATTTGTACTTTCTAAGTCTCAAACTCCCAATCTAAATTTCTTAGATTCGCTGAATCATGCCCGCTGATGAAGTTCAGTAAGGTGTTTATTTATTTTTATATAGAATCCCAAGTTTAATAATAAAAAAGGTTACTCGTACCTGTATTAAAGCCTACTCTTATACGGTTATACTATCATGCGTCTTTTAAACGAATTAAACACCTTACTGAATCCGGGGAGATTATGCAGAGTTTTTATGTGCGGTTCTTTTTATCTAGTCCGTTCATTTTTGATCGGACGGATTATAACAGAGGGACTGTTTTTTTGAGATCTAATCTGATCCGTCCGATCAAAATGAACAGACCTCATTAAAAGCTTCACACGGAAAAATTCCGCAGAGAATAGCATTCCACTGAGTCCGTGTCCCCTCAGGTTACCTGAGATACAATTTAACAAAATAAATGCTCCAGATTAATTCCAGTCAAATCAAATTCAATCCGATGCCATGGAGACTGTAAGGGGTATGCTTTGAGATTCGTGTCATTTGAAGAGAACGGTCTGGATTTATAACTTCCACCTCAATTGCACCTTATTTGGATGAGTAGTGATGTCCTGGTATGTCGTCCTTGTTCTGCTTTGAAAAGTACGCAATGCGTTGGAAAGGATATTCATTCATTGATATAGAGTGAGCTAGGGTGTTCTTAATCCTTTCAACGGAACTAATTCCGCTCTGAACAGAATTTTATTATTTATTTGTATTGAGATTCGTGTATAAAAAAATTCAACGCTTAAATTTGAAATAACAGAGTCATGCTCTTCTATTTGAAGAGCAACGAAGTTGGTTTCTCTTTCAATAAGGCTAGAATGCATATCATCTGCATTAACTCAAAAACAATCTTTTTAGTTAATAAATCTTAATTATTTGATTTTAAATGGAACTAATTCGAATTCTGCCTATGACATAGAGGGCCCTTAAATATTAGTGCAGATCTAATTCGTACGAATTTTAAAATAGATTGGACGGTTGAGATTTATTAACTCAGAAGATTCCCTTTTGAGTTAATGCCAAGGATACAAATTCATGAGGATAGGGGTGGCAACGAATTGTGCTCATCTTGAACTTGTCATGAGTTGGCTCATCTGAGTCATGAGTAAGCTGATATCAAGGTCCGAGCTGAAATATCAGCTTGATATCGTTACGAGTTGGACTGAGCTGGCTCGCAAGGTCTGGTTGTATTTTATTTTAAGAAGAATATAAATTCTACAAACTTTTTAAACCGAGCTAAATCGAGCTGGGCAGTATAAAATGTACATATTCATATAAATTCATAAATTGATGTCTAGCTGAGCTAGCGAGCAAGCTAGATCCCAGCTTGAACTCGTTAATTCTAGAACGAGACAGTGCCGAGCTGGCTCGTTAACAGCTCAATTCAGTAACGAGCGAACTATTAGCGAGCGAGTCACAATTGAGTCACGAGCTACGAACTTTTTTTATTAGCACCTCATTATTTCAAAATTTTGATTTTATTACTAATTTCTACAAAATTCATATATTACCGCGTGTTGCGCATGATCATACTATTGATTTCAACAAAATTCATATGTTATTATGTGTTGCGGGTCCTGCACAAGCTCAGAGTTGCTCATGAGTTTTTTCTGTTTTCAATAAAACTAAATCTGGAGCTTGTGAGACCCACAGCATCTTAAGCTAGCCACGCAGACATTTTTATTTTTACCCAATTAACAAAATATTTTAATAATAATAACTAATATTTTTAAAACTACTCAAACCGTAGAAAAATTCCACGGCTTGAAATTTTAATTCCAAACCGTGAAAAAACTCCACGGTTCCAAAAATTTTTTTTTTTACAAAACAGAATTATTTATTTATTTATTATTTTTTGAATTAAAATATTAGAAATATTGAATATATTTCATTGAAAATAGATATAATACCTTATAATTTGATTTATTAGAAAGACTGTAACAAATAACCTGGATCAACACTTTTCAGATCGGATTTTTCGCGGCTGTAAGAAAAATTAATATATTTCATTATGTGTTATTGTAAAAAAAAAATGCTTGAATTCTGAGTTATTGATCCCGATTCAAAAGTCACTTCTAGGTAATACATAAAATATTGTCATCCTTGTAGTACATTTAATTTCTAAAAAGTTATATCTATTTTGAATTTTTTTTTTGAATAACGATCATTAAATAACTTAAAGTTTTTATTTTTTTCAAAAATAGATACAACTTTTTAGAAATTAAATGTACTAGAACGATAACAATATTTTATGTATTGCCTAGAAATGACTTTTGAACCAGGATCAATAACTTAGAATCCAAGTATTTTTATTTTTTTACAATAACACATAATGAAATATATTAATTTTTCTTACAACCGCGAAAAATCCGGCCTGAAAAATGTTGATCCGGGTTATTTGTTACAGTCTTTCTAATAAATCAAATTATATTGTATTGCATCTATTTTCAAATAAATATATTCAATATTTCTAATATTTTAATTCACAAAAAAAAATTATGTTTTGTAAAAAAAAGAAGAAGCCAAAACCGATTACTTAATTCATTGAAACCGGTAACCGGTTTTATTTTTTTTTGTTTTTTTTTTTACAAAACAAAAATTTTTATTTATTTTTTATTTTTTGTATTGAAATATTAGAAATGTTGAATATATTTCTTTGAAAATATATAGAATACAATATAATTTGATTTATTAGAAAGACTGTAGCAAATAACCCGGATCAATATTTTTAAGGCCGGATTTTTCGCAGATGTAAAAAAAATTAATATATTTATTTATGTGTTATTGTAAAAAAATAAAAATGCTTGGATTCTGAGTTATTGATCCCGGTTCAAAAGTCACTTCTAGGTAATACAGAAAATATTATTATCCTTCTAGTACATTTAATTTCTAAAAAGTTGTATCTATTTTTGAAAAAAAAACAAATTTTTTAAGTTATTTAATGATTGTTATTCAAAAAGAATTCTCAAAATAGATACAACTTTTTAGAAATTAAATGTACTAGAAGGATGACAATATTTTCTGTAATACCTAGAAGTGACTTTTGAATTGGAATCAATAATTCATAATCCAAGCATTTTTATTTTTTTACAATAACACATAATGAAATATATTAATTTTTCTTACAGCCGCGAAAAATCCGACCAGAAAAGTGTTGATCCGGGTTATTTGTTACCGTCTTTCTAATAAAGTAAATTATATTGTATTTTATTCATTTTTAAAGAAATATATTCAACATTTCTAATATTTCAATTCAAAAAATAAAAAATTATGTTTTGTAAAAAAAAAAAAAATTAGAACCATGGAATTTTTTCACGGTTTGAAATTAAAATTTCAAGCCGTGAAATTTTTTTACGATTTGAATAGTTTTAAAAATATTCCTAAACCATGGTTATTATTATTAAAATATTTGATTAATTGGGCAAAAATAAAAATGTCGGCTACCCACGTGATAACATTTGATTTTTGCATGAATCAATGGTAAAATGCAAATTTCGAGATATTAGACTGGTAACTAATTTTTTTGTCAAAGAGGTTAGCTTAAATTTCAGGGTGTTCTTAATTTTACAATCCGAACCGTTCGGCTTTATCTCTACATAAAAAAAAATTAAACAGTCAATCTCAACCGTTTAACTTCATCTTCATTTAAAAAAAAAATATTGAAATCAAATTTTATATATTTTTTTAAGAATTATGTAACTATTTTTTTTAGAATATCACAACTTTCGGATGGTCCGAAATTCTAAGATCAACTGATTTTCTACCTATATTCAAAAATAATTAAAAAGATCTAAAAAAATGTAAAATTTTATTTTTCAGTGTATTTGTATATAAAAATCATGTTAATCGATTTTGAATTTACTTTTGAACTTAAAATAAAATATGTACATTCTCAGCACAGTTGATTTAGAATATGTATATTCTTAGAGCGTGCTCCACAAAACCTTTGCATAGAGGGATGGAACGGAAAGACAAGGGATCGGTGACCATTTACTTTATCTACACTCTGATTTGGGAGTGACAAAATTCGAAACTTTTTTACAATGAGTTCTCCCTTTCTCCCCTTTGCTCCCCTTCAATTCTTCTCTCATTTTTCTCTTTTGGAGCAGAAAAACGATCTCGGTCAAGTTTGATATGGTCGCTCTTCACCTTCTCTCCCTTCTCTTTCCTTTAATGACATTCTCTTCACCTCCTCTGAAGCACAACTTGCAGTCTTCCTCTTTATTAGAATGTATGACAAAGTAGATTGTCAATTTTGTAAAAATAGGACGAACTTTAAAATAAATAAATTTGAACTTCGTAGCTTATCTCATATTAATTAAACAATCTAAAGAAAAGAAAATGGGTATAAGGAGATTTTTATATGTTCGATATTTAGATTTTCAAATCAAACTAAACTGTTTTGTAGTTTATTTGTCAGATATTCGATATGAAACACGTAGTATAAATTAATGCCTGACGGTTTAGGAATTGAGATCAACAAAAATGAAGACAAAAAAAAGCTCTGCTGCTGCAATTTATTTGAGACTAAAGCCTTAGTGTGGTTGTTACTATTAATGAAAAAGATAATTCGACATGTATGTTTTTTTTGTTCATTAATAATTTTACTGTACAAAAATAAACATTTCTATCTAATTAATATTAATTAATCGATTTACACAAATATTAATATACTTCTATCATATTAAATATTTTTTATTATTTTTATGACCAAATATTTAAAGAATAATGTTTGATATTCATTTTACAAATTTAAAATTTTAGTTAATAAATTAATAAGATATTAGAGCAAAAAGGCCTCCAAAAAGAAGTAAAAAAAAATAAAGCTTTCAAATAAGTGATTCTCCAAGAATAAAAAGTTACAAAAAATACTTTTGATAAATTACATCAATTCAGAGTCGAGCAAGTAATCTAGTACATATCAAAATCATGTTGTACAAAAATAGAGAAACTGACATGCTACATTATTATTTGTTCGGTGTGTATTCCCCTCTCTAATTCCTATTAAACGATTTTATTGAGTATATCCATTCATTCAATATTTTATATTTTTATTTTATTTATTATATTATATATTTTTTTCGTTGAAATAAAAATTACACACGTGATTCTTGATTCAAGTAGGATATCATCAACGTCGTCGTCATAATATGTTGTAATACTTGAAATTTATATTCAATACTGATTGCTAAAATTTATATTCGAACATTTATGATCTCCGATTATAATGCGAATACTTCAATGAAATTTTTATAAATAAAATATAATAAATAAATATAAAAAATGAAAGTTGAAACATACGGTCAAAAGACAAAATATTTATCCGTACCTTGTGACATCTAAGAAAAAGAATTCAGAGAAAAATATTGTCATGCTAAATAAGGGTGTTAATCGGATCCAATTTAATTAGTTTTAAACCGAATCAAGAGAATTTGAATTAAACGATTCAGTTTTATTTGTTTAAATGGTTCAATTTGGTTCCTCTTTTAAACTCATTTAAGTGTTCAGTTCGGTTCATAAATTATTAAAACCGTAAGACCGAATCTATCGAAAGAGGAGTATAATTCTTTTGAGTCTATACAAAATAATTATTAATGTTTTCTTTCTCTTTGAGTATGGAAATCACTAAACCCTAAAGCCAATTTTTTTTTGAGATAAATAATTCTTTTGAGTATATAAATAAGTTAAAAACTAACAAATATTTTTATTAATTTTCTTATTTTGATTTAAACGAACAAACTGAAATTTGATTTATTTTGTTTAATTTTAATTCAGTTGATTTATAGTGGTCGATTATATTACATTTTTAAAAACCGAATATAATTTAATTTGTTATTTTGTTTTAATTTTAATCGAACCGAACCAAACCAAACCAACAAACACTCCTAATGCTAAATGGCATGTAAGGATATAAATATTGCCACGTCCTTAATTAGATGAAGTTATTTTTTTATCTTAGGAACATCAATGCTTCATATATTTTTTAATTAAAAATACAAACTCGTGAAAAAAAATTCTTCGGGACGTAATTTGTTGTTGTGGTTTTTAAAATTAGAAGTATTTCATGTATATTTTCAAAAATCTCGAAATTATATATTTTCTTCTCTAAAATTTGTATTATCACATTTATTCTTTTAAATTTCAATATTCATCAATTTACTCAATTTATTAACTTTTCTATTAAAACTAATTTTAAATTTATAAAGTACTCAATATACTCTTTATTAAATTAAATAAAAATATATAGTTTGTGTAAGAAAAATATTATATCTTCTAATTGATCGATTTATGAGAATAAATGATTAATGTATCTACTTGTAAGTGTAACGCATATACAGTGACATTTAAACATAGACTTGTGTGCGGCACATGTAAGAAAATGAACTATTTGCTCTCACAACCAACCAACTAGAAGACTATATGTTTCTCTTAATTAGACTGCATAAATTTTTATTCTTTTAATAAAGGTAACATGGATACGTTATAAATTTAAAATGAGTTTTAATAGATAAAAAAAATTGATTAAATTTGTGAGTTTTTGAAATTTAGATGGGTAAATACGATATTATGAATTTTAGAGGGAAAATTCATAATTTTGAGATTTTTTTAAGAGGTATAATGAAGTTCTTCATGAAAAATTATAAGGGGCGTTATTTTAAGGGCATATAATACTTTTTTGAGAGCTAAAGATGATTTTTTTGCTTAATCCCAGTTTTGCCTCAATTAATAACTTTTTATTTTGAAAGAATTAGAATTACTTTTTGCTGCAGAGGAAACAATTAGCGCACCCGATAATTTTATATTAATTTTTTTTTTCAATGAAAAATAGTAATTATATTTAATGAAAAAATAGATGTGATCTTTTGTGGCTTCGATCAATCATGTAACAATAATGTAAACTCGTATTTTTCAGATGAAAGATGAAAGTTAAATATTTTAATTTAAATATTTATAAAAGATTAATAAACTGAATTTTTAACATGTGACACCACAAACACTATTTTCGTTGCTTTTTCTAGACAATCATAAGTCTGCGTTGCTCATATTTCTGAAGAAAGATAACATGTACGCGGACAATACATTGATTTGATAAAAAAATATATATATTATAAAAATTCCTTCAATCCCCGCATTAATTATATTTTTTCTCTAATAACAATTCCCGCTAATAGATGTTTATCTATTTATTAATGTTTAAAAAAATATTTATTATTAATTATGATAAGTATTTATCATTGTCTCTAACATAATGGTACTTTGATTTGATTAAACACTACTTATTAATAAGTTCAATAACAAAGTTCAATAACAAAGTTCAAGAAAATATTTATCATTGATAAGTATTTATCATTTTCTCTGATATGATGATACATTTATTTGATTAAACATTGCTTATTGACAAGTTCAAAAACAAAGTTAAAAAAATATATTTATCATTGTTTTTGACAAGTATTTATCATTATTGTTGGCTTTTGAAAGTCCTCGACTTATCTATTTGACTAGATTTGTAAAACATACATAATTGCATTTTACAGTTTTTCTCTTGAGTATCTGTGCAGGTTCATAACAAGTGAAGGACTAGTAATTACACATCAAGGATAAATTAATACACTGCAATATAACATCATGGATGTGGTCATGAAGACACAAGACACTGGATAGCAAAAATATTAACTCAAGATTAAGGATAACATATATGTAAGATTGGTAAAATAAGCTTGAGATTGACCTAAGTGAGGCTTACCGTTGTAATGGTCCAGTGACCGTTATAACAGAATAAATAAATCTTGTACAAATTCCGTGACGCATAAAATAAGATTTAGCTTCACGTAACGCTAATCCTTTCAGAGGATTTTCGTGGTGGGAACCGTTGTGACGGTCATCTACACATTATCAACAGTGACCACTGTTACACTCCAAACCACTCCGATTGACCTGCCGTTGTAACGGTTCCCTTTACCGTTACAACGGTTAGCACCATTTACTTCTTTTTTATCAGTTCTCTATAAATAGAAGCTATACCAAGGTTTGGAGTATCACTCTAGCCGCCTCCAACTTTAATATTTTGTATTTATAGATCTAGAGAAAATCGTTATTGCTTGTGCACTCTAACTTCAATATACACAATCAATCTCAAACTTATTCAATCAATCAACCAACTCCTAGAGTGATCGTGCGTGATCGAATTATTTACTACTTTGAGCCTTGTGCTCATCTTGCAATCCTTGAAGTCCTTGCGACTCAGATTGTCCTGTTAGGGCCGTGTAACTTCCTAGAATAATTGTAAGGGCTCATCGGTTTCACCTTGTACTTCTTTCTCATTGGATAAAGAAAGATGCGCCATCTAGAAGGTCGTGAGCCCCGAAGACGTAGGCATTAGCGCCAAACTCCGTAAACAACTATTATGTCAAGTGTCTCTAAACTATACTATTTACTTTACATTTAGTTTAGGATAAAGTTATTCTAGTTTTCGCCAAGAATAACTTATAGACATGTTTGAATATTATTACTTAGATTAAAAATATAAAAAGCCTATTCACCCCCTCTAGGTGTCTTTGGGACCAACAATTATGTCTGAGAAGTATTTATCACTGCCACTGACATAAACATTGATTTGATTAAACATTACTTATTAACTAGTTCAAGAACAAAGTATTTATTTTTGTATCATCAAGTATTTATCTATGTAACATAAAATATTTATCTAATATATTTAAGTCACATATGTTTTACTGAAGGTTTCAATTATGTCTGAGAAGTATTTATCATTGATGTTTTACTGAAAGTTGCAATTATGTCTGAGAAGTATTTATCCATGTAGCATAAAGTATTTATCCATGTAACATAAAGTATTTATCATTATGTCTGCGAAGTATTTATCATTGGATGAGGAGATTATTTATTTAATAGTTCCCAGTTGTGTTGGGATGATAAAAAAAAGAAAATTTTGTACAGAGATAACTTATGGATTGATTTATTATTTCATAAATAGAGATCATTGCATATGGATTAATACTTACAAATTCAACATAAATACTTTCATGTTTCAAGTTAAACACTAACGGTTTACTAACAGTTTATTAATGATTGAGCGGTCCCCCATAATTTTTATGACAGTTTGTGCGGAATTTTTTGCGGAGATAAAGATGCAGAGATTGTTATCATGATAGAAAAAGAGTATAATTAATTTTATTAAACTATTGTTGTAATATTTTTTTTTTTCAAGTGAGGTGCATGCATGACTAGCAAAGCATAAGACATCGAAGTATGCCGAACAAATATTGTCATGGGTCCGTTATACTGACGGAGCAATTACTTCTAATAGTTTAGCATTATTAAATTACCAGTGTGTTTCATATTAAGTTCTACCATGAACAATTTACTACAAGGATTCGCTATTTAGAACATCATTGAAAACATAGTTTGCAATTCTCATCCCTTATTTTTATTATTTAATATTTTTATTGTCATTATTTAGTTTACAACAAAAATTCCATAATATTAACAATAGCCAAAACAATTGAATATACTAATTTCCTTTTAATTTGGTTTATTAGTATTTGGAGTATAACCCCCTTAGGGTATGTCTGGTTGGAGTGAGAGTATGTTATTTTTTGGAACAAAATTGTTTGGAATAGCTTGTTCTATGTGGGTACATTTGGATGAAAGCTAAAATAGCTAGAATAGTGAAATTTGAAAATAGTAAATGATAATAGGAAAAAATAGTAATTTTCAGATTAGTATGAAAATTGTGCTATTCGGATTAGTAAAAATGTTGTTTGGATTGTATATTTGGAATAGTGAATAGTTGTAACCGATAAAAAAATAGTATTACCAAGGTGATAATTAAGAGAAAAGATATGCAAATGGGGTCTCAAACAAATTGTCACGGCATGGAGATAACAGAAATGGTGTCAATTTTATCATTTTGGGACCGTGTTGGAGGAAATCTGAGAAAGAAATATTTTTTTCTCTCTCTTTTTACACTTTCGAATAGTAGCTATTCCAATATTTACATGGAATAGAAAATAGCAACTATTCTCACTATTTCGAATAGCAAAAATATTGTTTGAATGCATATTGCTATTCTGAATAGCCTCTATTCTCGAATAACTCTCTAATCTTGATTAGGATTGAATAGTTAGAATAGGAAATCTAAGTCTTTTGTCTTATTATAATATTATATTCTTAATTTTTTTTTTTAACTATTCAACAAATAACAAAAGAGCTATTCTTATTTTTCAGCCCAACATACTCTTATGGCCATGTTTGGTTGTGGAATAAGAAGTGGAGTAAACCCTTTACTCCACGCTTAGGGAGCCAAACGAAGAGTAAATAGAAGGAGTAAGATGGAGTAAGAGGTGAGCTAAACCGGAGTAACTTACTCCACCTAGAGAGATGGTTTAGCTTACTCCACCTTAGTTTGGAGTAAACAATTTACTTCGGATTAAAGTTACTCCACAACTAAACATGGCCTATATGTTTTGTTGCTTAAGAATATATACAACAACACGGAATATTAGTGTCCACGAAAAGCAATTCGCACATATGACATCTATCAATTATCAAGTGATGGTCTTTAGTTGTTAAATTGAATAAATATTAAAAAATTTAGTTGTTAAATTGGATAAATATTAAAAAATTTAGTTGTTAAATTGAATAAATATTAAATTTTTGCATGGCTTGCAATATTTTTTGAAATCGGATTGAGAGATTTTTTATGAATGTTTAAAGTTGAGAAGTTTAACTTGATCTTTATCTCAAAAACGTGAATATACACTAAATCATATGGTAACAATTGATGGTTGATGTCACAAAAGTTGCATCTGTCTTTTTTTTTTTTTTTCTAATAAGTTATTTTTATATTTCATTAGTAACTTCCTTTATTAACATTCTCAATTAATGAGATAGATATAAGAGAGAGACAGAGAGAGAATAAAATAGAATAGGTATCTAGGAAAAAAGTTTCTATAAGTTGCCT
>CAXKVR010000794.1:0-19953 GCA_964058845.1 Carex sylvatica
TGATATTTCGGAGGACACAATAGGTAATTAGAATCTGAGTTTAAAACTTTAAATGGAATTCAGGGATGTACTGGTATTTCTTAAACAGTATGTAGTATCAGGGGTTGTTTAGGGAAAGTGTTATTTTTATTCTATTTCTTCCCTGTTTCTGTTTTCTATGGTTATGATTTACTATGTAAACTAAATTTTATGTTTTTAATGATTATATAGCCTACAGGCTTCATCTCAAGAAAAAAAAGGACAAGTGTTCCATAATTTTTACACACTGTATTACTCCTTATAAATTGCAAATGAGTTGTTAGATTACCATATCACACTACCTTTTCTACATAGTGTCTGAGTTGTTTCACAGTAGTTTCAGATCGTCGTCATCAATGTTATTTAAGGTAAATGTATGCTTATTTGAGGTATAATACAAGCATCAAGGTCTAAATTAGATTGTGCCTTTATTTAATTGCTTAGTCTAAATGGAAAAATAATCTATGGCAAAATTGAATATTGGTATTAATTGTAATACGAGTGTTGAATTAATAATATAATAAAAATAATAAAAAATAATATATAAAATAGATGTATCGTATCTTCTATTTTTGAAAATTGCCGTATCGCCATATCCGTATCGTATCTGAAACGATACTCGTACCTGTATCTATGCAACGTAGTATCTATCTATATATATACTTTTCTAAAAAAAATTAATAATTACCGTATAGGGTGACGAGTATGAAATAGTCGGGTTATGTTAACGGAAAAAACGCTACCCTTCCGTACCCGATAAGCTAACAAAAAAAACTTTATCCGTATTTGTCTTATCAAATACAGGTTGGATGAACGGATAAAAGGATACCATTGACACCCCTAAAGGGGTCCCGTTGCATTGTGAATACTTTTTTTTGTGAGACTTGATTCGACTTCTCAATAAGCAACACCTAGAGGTGGCAATGGGTCGGGTCAAGTTGTCAGTTCACTATCAGATTGAGATTGCATTATCTCAACCGACCTGTCAGATAAGAGGTCAACCCAACACCTGACCTATACTAGAAGGGTGTGCAATGTTACGTCAAAAATCTTGACATGTGAACATGCGGGCGTTTTTATATATATGTGGCTTGACAAAAACCAAGAAATGGGTAGGTCATGCCATGACCCGCCACCTAAACCTGCCCAAGTCTAAATACGGCTCCAAGAAATTTTAGACTCTGTAGCAACCCTCTATTTTATGAATTCTGATCCCCTAAAGTAACTTAAATTTTGAGTTTAGATCTGAACCGCCCGATCTGCTCTGGCACGATTATTAAAGGGGCCCTGTGCATTCCACCTTGGGCTGGATTGGCCCGAATTCTGATCGGGTTCAGATGCAAACTCAAAATTTGGGATACTTTAGGGGGTCCCAACCCCTATTTCATAGGGTCAGTATTATGTGGGTCAGCTATAGGCGTTACTTGTGCAACCAAACCAAAAGTAAAGTTCTAGAAGTATAATTGTAATATGCGGAGGTTGTTTGTCTCCTTGTAAATTATTTATTCTAATGGCACTGATGTGTTTTTATTTTATCTTGTTCGATTTTGGTTTAGACTGTTAGTCCTGGAGCATGGTTATCAGATCTCTCTCAAGAGCGGTATGAGGTTAGGGAGAAGAAGGCCTCTAGAAAGGTATTGTTACACATAAATTCATTTGTTTTAACTTTTAATAACCAACTGCCAAAAATATATAAAAAAAATTACAACAAAAAGAAAAGATATAGAAAGGTTCTTTCTATATATAAAATTTTCTGGGAAGCATGGTTATCAGATCTCTCTCAAGAGCGGTATGAGGTTTAGGGAGAAGAAGGCCTCTAGAAAGGTTTTGTTACACATAAATTCATTTGTTTTAACTTTTAATAACCAACTGCCAAAAATATATAAAAAAAATTACAACAAAAAGAAAAGATATAGAAAGGTTCTTTCTATATATAAAATTTTCTGGGAATTGTTTTGGATAATAAGTAAAGTTTATACCACCTTAATTTCCTTAAGAGAGTGGGACCAAATATTTGTCAAATGCCAGGGCATTTCTGAGTAAATATTTTAACAGAGGCACAGAGCAGTTTTTACTTCATGCAGTGCACGAACCATATGCAGTTCTTTGATTTGTCCGTGCACTGCATGTAGCCCAAACTGCTCTGTTAAAATCTTTACCCGCATTTCTTCTCTTTACTAGTATCAAGCAGCAGTTTTTGTAAATTCTCTTAGTTTAGATATATCCTTATATATGCCGGTCCATGCTTTGCTGTTATACCCTCCCCAGAGTGATATTTGTTTCCCCTTTTTTGTTACTTGACCTTCTTTGAGAATGTTAATTTGTAAATATGAAACCCACATTTTGATTCTTTTACATTCACTAGTAACGACAAACATATAATTATACTCAAGCTACAATTTTTAATATTATAACGAAGGTAAAACACAGTTTTGCCAGGGAACTCTTTTGTCGAGCAAAATACAAAGTTTATGCTTAAAAACTTTGATTCTGACTATAAAATATGGTTTTCTGCAATGCTCGCACAAGTTTGATTCTCATTGGAGTTTACTTCTGTACATTTGAACAAATATGAGGTTATTCTCCATATTAGGAAGTCAGGCAGGTGGGCCCACCACAAAGTTTAAACAAGGGCATTTTAGAGAATAGTTTTTGGAGCATGGGCATTTTGTAATAGAAATTGAGGAAAAAAATCGGGAGTAGGGCCATCAAAGCCTTCACAAAAGAATTAAAAAAAAAAATAATCAAACCTTAAAATAGTGATTTTTATTGAATGTATATTACAAACTATTTGTATAGATTGGTATCTCCTCTTACCTTAGCATGATTTTTTCGAAAGTTGACATGAAGGTTAATATCAATGTTCAAGGGTGTCTCGGCAAAAATTATTTTTTTATGCTGCTTAGCCAATTGTTTCATATTGGCATTTTATTGTCCCTCTAATAATTGTTATTTTTCTTTTCATTTACTTTTTTGCAGAGAATTAGAGGATTGAAGGCTATGTGCATGGAGAGTGATTCAGAGTGATTGTTAATGGAACAAAAGAGTGCAAAAAAAAAGAGCAATTTTTGTTTCAATTTTCAATTGACAGGGATAATATGAAAAGAACCATTAGTGTTAAATTTTAATTTTCTTAAGTTGCTCAGAAATCATTTTCAGAAAGAAAAAAAATTTGTGTATATATACCTTATTTTCTTAGTGCCAGATTAATTTTCCCTAGAGGTTATATGTGCCTTCACAAGATAACAGAGTAAAGTTCTCTCACTTAAAGAATTGCTCATGCTGTACCAGGCTTTTAAGAGAATCCCTAGGCCTGCCAAATATCTCATAGATCCTGTTACAAATTATATTTCCCTTTCTAAGACAATGATAGTCGCATACTATTGCAACATTTTTTTATTTGTGAAATATTGCAACTGTTAAAATTTAATATTTATCATGTGACTAGTAAAGGTTGTCGGTCATCCCTGTGCATTCTTTTTAAAAGTGTGAGCAGGCTTTATGTCAGATTCCTAGTTTCAAAAATAAAATGCAAACAATGTTTGGTTGTAAAAATTAATATGAATTAATTAAGATAATTTTTTGTCAATAGAAAGATTATATGTGATTTTTCACGAGTAGAATTGTAAAAAGACCGATAGGGAAGGAATCGATCCAAAAAAACCAATGTTAGAATCAATGGAAGAGACGGATCCTAACACAGTTATGTTTTCTGTTTTTTGTTTAATAAAATATGAAACTTTTTAAAGAAAATAGATAGTTTTTCTATCATATCAAAATTCTAAGATATTTGATCAATTTTCTTAAAAACTTTGTATATTTTACTAGAGAATTAAAAACAGAAAACAGAACTGGATTAGAATCGGTGTCTTTTAATATTGGATTTATTTGGATCGGTTTCTATCCCTACCGGTCTTTCTACTCACGAAAAATTACACTATTTCTTTCTCTTATTTTTTAATATTTTCTATAGACAAAAAAAATAACCTTAATTAAGGCTTTAATCATACTTTTGGACCTTTGGTAATTGGTAGTTGCATGTGCGCTACTCGGTAACCCTAGTATAGCTCTGAGATCTGGTACCGAATACCGATACATTTAATTCGAAGGCTAGCCTTTGTGTGTAGATTTGCTTTTTGTTCTAAGGCAGGCATGTTTTTTTGTTTTCTTTTGAAAGGATACTTTGAGCAGTATTGCCGGAGAGGTGAGAAAAAGGTTGATATGATAAAAAAAGGAAAATCAATAAATGATCATGCAATTAACTATGAATTTTCATTGGTAATATTATGTTTTGATATGATAAAAAAAAAAGGTTGTTTGGGAACCCCAGTAGTAGAATATGATTTTATTTAAAGGAACAAAAAACAAGTGAAAAAAGAATATGTTTTTGGTTTTGTGGCAAAAATACACTACTCTCATGTGGGAGTTATAAATTCGAAATTCACAAAAAAAAATCCTCTGTAATATACACAAGATTTTGAAAGTGTGTTGAAAATCTCAGCTAAGAAAATTGTCAAAAAGAAAAAAAAAAGTACCATTATTTATTTTTTATAAATTTTTTCAACAAATTAATGGTTGAGAGAAGAATTTAATTTTTCACTTTCCCAGCTAGGGGTGTAAACGGATACGGATAATCCGCTCCATATTCGCTTCGTATCCGGAGATTATCCGTATCCGGGTTAAACAGATACAGATAATTGCGGATACGGATACGGATAATTTTTGCATATGGTGAAAAAATGGCGGATACGGATATAGATAATTTCATGAATGTGAATATTCGTATCCGTATCCGCAATTATCCGGATCCGAAATTACTTGAACCAACTTTAACTTTACTGCTCCGGATAGAAGTTGTTATATATTATTCCATATTCATTTCAGTCTTAGTTGTGGTATAAATGATAATACAATATGGTTTTCAATTTAATCGCTTTTTTGCTGGTGATAGTGCTACAATAACTCAATTTCATTTTGTTTTTATCTCAATTTTTTCATTATTTATTCTTTTTCATTCAAGACTTTAGTCCTTGAATGTAGTATACTTTTAGTCTCTGCTAAATTGATTTTAGTCACTGTTTCAAGACAACAACAAGTCACTTTTTTGTATCTTACAGTGCATAACTTAATTATCCGACAATTATTCGATCCGTATCCGTTGATTATCCGTTTCGTATCCGTATCCGTTTAAGACGGATATAATTTTAAATTTTAATATCCGTTTACTATTCGTATCCGTATCCGTATCCACTCATTGAAAAACGGATACGGTATTAGCATTATCCGCTCCGTTTACACCCCTCCCAGCACCTTTTTTATTTTCTTCTACTATTAATTACCAAAAAGCTTTTAGGCACCACTGTAGGGATCTATTCATCATTTCATCTATGATCTATCTATCCGACCTCGGTGGGCCCACCACACCATAAAAGCATCTTTTAATTCATGTGACACGAATCACGAAGGAGATCCTATTATTGAGAGAAGAACAAAAACTTGTCCTTGCGGATTTGCTGCCTCTTGGGCCTCCCCAGATCTGTTTGGTTAAATGGGCTTTCATGAGTTCTTAATTTTTTTGAAGGGTATTTGTGAAATTTCACCTTTAACATGGGCTTTCTTCTGTAGTCTGAAAATTTCAAATTTTGCCGGATTGTTTTTACAATTTACTACATCTCATGCAACCAATCTTTCAGAAATGTCATTTGAACTAAGAAATGCGCCATAATTTATTTATTTATTTATTTTTAAATAAAATAGTTGATCCTCGGCACATTCAAGAAGGAATTTATAGTTTTCTTCTTTTTTAGGAGTTGTTTAAGGTGTTTTTAATTTTCGTGAGGTTTGCATCTCTATTATTTTACACATTGTCACTTGTAGCATCTACCGGAGAGAATTCTCATGATCAACTTCATCCTCCTAGACATAGCTTCAGAAGAAATTACGTAACGAAAAAAAGAAGACAGATAAACGAAGGTCTAATTGGCTACTTACTCATCAAGAGGCCGATCTTAATACATGCTAAGGGGTGCATAGCCACCCTATAGTTTTAATTTTTTTAATAATGTATATTGAATTTTAATTGAATTTATTGTTTGACAATTTTTATAAGAGGAGGATTCAAATGCCTCCATTTTTTGTGTCTCCATCATGTCTCCATTTTTAAAAACTTAAATAACTCAAAATTTAAAACGTAAACGTCAAAATAAAACCATTAGATGTGATCTATGTTATTTTCTCTCTATGTTCATAAAAATTATCACATTTTGATTTTACTTTTATATGAATCAATAACTTGAAAAATCAACGTTTATAAATTATCCACATTAGTATACATAGCCAGCAACTTGGCTACGCGACTCTCAGCAACTTGGGTGAGAATAAGCAAGCTAGGCAGGTTTGGGCCACCAAAACAAAGTTGAAATGCCATAATTTTTTATACGTGCATAGATAAAATGATATAGTTCATATTCAATGATTTTATTTTGAATTTTAAAATTTTTAAAAATGGAGGCATTTGAACTCTCCTCTTTTTATAAAGTAACATCTCCTTCATAAAATATGAAATGTGTGGTTGTAACTTAATGGTTAGAATTGTACTTTGTGGTTATGAAGATTTGAGTTTAAATTCAGTTATCACACATTATGTATTTTGTGTTTTAGTTCCTTCAATTTAAATATTTTAGTTCTATCTCGACCAGAATCGTAAATCTTCAGAGGAGAGTAGAGGAAAGAGAAAAAGAGAGGATGTGAGTTTTGTATAAAAATTAAGCGCAATTTCAACAACATTATAATTGAACTTGATGTTTTCTCTTCTCTTCTTTGATTTTCTTTTTTAATGAGATAATTTTGAAGCACAGTCTTGAATACTAACTTAACTAACTTGAATATAATCCTGACTATATTGTTAATTTCAAAGTCGACCAATAAAAAAAAAATTAACTGTGGTTTGAAATCTAAGTCAAAAAATTCAAGTATCTAAACTTTGTGGGACAAGTATCCTCTCAGGTACTGTAAAAGATTCTCTTCACTTTACGGTTTGAGATTTCCACTCAGTTGCTTTGAAATTTGGAATAGCGCAAGGAGCAATATTATTGGACTTTGAGATTCGTGCCAAGTTAAAAAGAATGGTCCTGATCCACTAATTGTGAAAGATTCTCTTTTCAGCACTAATGTGAATTCAACTTTGTGATGTATAATTTGAAAACGAGAAAAAAAAGGATGGATAAAGCTCTTTAAATAAATCACACTTCACCAAATTTCCAGCATAAATCACAAGATACAAGTAGAGACCCACTAGAGTCTATAAAAGGAAGTGAGTGGCAAGCTTTCTTAACGAATTTATGATTATTGGGAAATAAAATGTAAAGCATGAAATGACGAAAGTCATGTTCGATTGTAAACTAAGAGGTAGAATAAACTTTTTAAAATTTATTCTACTATTAAATTGTCAACAAAAAAAGTAAAATATAAAAAATAAAATTGAGTAAGAGATTAATTAATTCAGACCAACTTACTTCACTTCTTTAAATAAACAAATATAATATATAATATATGATATAGCATTCCAACAAAATGAAGTGTAAATTACGAAAAATAAGATAAAATAAATAACTAAAATACTTTTTAAATTTAAATTTCAACTAAACATGACAGGAGGACTCAAAATAGTTCTCTACTCATCTCGGTGGCTACTATATATTTGTTTGTTGATTGTTTGTTCGTTTCTTTGGAGGGAGATAGGCGGTTGGTGGCAAGTCAATGCCTTCAAACTCGTATTTACTAAACTCCGAGATAATTTAGGTGATAACTGAAGAAGTTAGCCCCACTCGAGAATCAAAAAAGGAGGAAGCAATAATGGAAACATGGCAGAACAATCGCACATGTATCTCACCTCCATTTTGAACGCACATTCTCACCTTCAAGTTACTGTTTACCAAACAAATTCTTTGCTACCCAACTAGATATAAATTTCTTGGATTATTAGTCTCTTAGAACTCACTTTTATAGCAAAACATTGTTGGGACTTTGAAGTTTGCAAATTATCATGTATTTATTTATTTATTATTTTATTTCTAAAGCAACTTGACTTGTAGTTGAACGAAGATCACACTTGGGTCCACTTACAATTTTCTGAGTTGTTTATCAAGTATACAAATATAACTTGTAACAAACTGCCCAAGGGCCTTTCATCACAAATAAAAAAAATAAAAAAAATTGTAACAAACTTTTGTAAAGTTTGAGGCTTTTGTCAGTAAAATTGTTTTAAGTAAAGCTTGGATTTACTGGGTCCACTTCTTTTGTCAGCAGTAAAATAGTAAAATAGTAAATAAAAAACCTAGTGATTACCAGTTTACCAAGTACACGGTCAAAAGAACCTCTGAGGAAACCCAATAATTACAGAACCCTAGACAAAGCAAAAAGACAATAATACCCAACCCATCCATTAAAAATAGGACTACGCTATCACATGCCCTGTTTCTCTTCAGAAACAATGACAATACAAAACCCACATAAAAAATTATAACAAAAAACAAAGGAAAACTACACCCACCCAAAAATCCCTGAGCTAGAGAGAGAGAGACACACATTCACATGGCATAATTTACCCTTTTTTACTTAGTTATGATAAATATTACAAGGGAAGTTGTCCACACAAGCCACCACCTACTCCTATTGACAATTAGGGTTTTTCCCTGGACCACCGTAGTAAAAATAACTTCCCCAATCGCCGTTGTTACCGCTTTGCACGTCATAGCAATTCGACTGCTCCGTAAAGGTGTTGACGCCTTTAGGCGCACGCAAGTTGTTCGACGAATCAACAACTTGAATGTTTCTAAAGTAACTTGATTTACCGAACCCTTCTTCAGGGAAATGGCCACTACCCATTTGGGTTGAGGTGTGGGACCCGTCGGGCTCGGAGTTCACGACTTCACCGCCCCATTCTATCATCGATGCACTATCGGCTAAGTATGAGAAGAGAAATGCCGGCCAATAACCCAACACATAGTCGTTTCCAAACTGCATCCACCAATTACCTTCTTTTGGATCCTACTTGTAACAAATATTATAAAAATTTCATCAGAAATTATATTGCAAAGGATATCATTTGGGACAAACTATATAAGCAAAATAAAATGATATATTGAGTTTTTTCTTACATGAAATACCAAGCACATGCAAAATTAAGCTTCAACAAAAATGCTTAAATGCGTGTTTTCATTAGTAGAATGAAAGTATAAATTACTGCTGGTAATTGATTGTGTACATCTCATTAAAACGTGTTCAAATAATTTTTTTCAGTGCACTACCTGCGGTGCAAGGAGTTATCAAATCCACAAACAGGTGGCAGAGATTCTCTTCTCATTTGATTTGATTGATATTTTTGGATATGTTCGCATGTGAATGCACAGTAAACTATTAGCTAGATTGGTTCCCCACATAATTATTTCGTTAGGATTTTAAACTATTATATACCCCACAAAATTTCATACTACAGTATGTTCTATCAGGATCACCAATCACATATTGCACTGTGCAGACTGCGAGTTTTATGGGCTGTTGAAATTTACCTTCCAGACGAGAATGCTGATGTCATACTGGGACCCGCGGTAGTTTGAGGTGGGGTAAATACTGGCGCCCATGGCTATCTCACTGTTTATTTGAATAAATCCAGAACACAGCAGGTTGTAGCATCCTGTTGCTTGATATGCATCACTCTGCACAGATAAGATTTTGTCATGCAAAGCGTCTTATAACATAAGCTGTTTAAACAAGTATGAATAAGAGCAATTATACTGGATCCTGAAGTAGCCCGAATTTAACTCGAATTTTAAGTATAGATCAAGACCGTACAACCAGAATTCAGACTAATCCAGCCCGAGGTGGAATGAACAGATTGAATACTCCGGATCTGAACTCAAATTTGAGTAAACTCGGGTGATGTGAATTTCCAATTACACCCCCTTTTTAGTAATTGTGTCTCTACCACAGGCCAGGGTAACGAGTTATGGTGTAAGACATAATATTTATAGAATAAAAGAATTAAAAGAAAACTCACAGTCCAGTAGGTGAAGAGCCTTGTATTGTTATCGCCGTAGAGATCTGGACTGACCTGAAAAAATCAAGACATAAGGAGAGTCAAGCAAAACAGTCTGTGCATGAAAATTAAGGCATCTTCATCGTTGAAATGCTCCTTAATAATTTTATAGCTATAAAATTTACACTTCAAATTGCTGGATCTGAAGAACAAGCATTTTATGGTGACATATTTCAGTTGATTTTTATTATATTTGCTCAAACAAGCCCGTCAAATTGATGTGATGAGAAAAAGGATTGCAGTTAAAAAAGGAAAAATTATGAATAGCTTAATTTAGGTCATCCAATTACCCAATTTCATTTTCATTAAATAAAACTTTATAAAGTCTATTTTTTTTACCAATATCACAATAGTTTGACAAAAATTACAAATAATTCTTGGTTATATATTGGCTTTTCGCCTAACATAATAGAATACTGGCCCTAATATTAAAAAGAACATAAATCAAAACGTGCTTTAAAAAAAATGAACTGTTTTTTATTGATAAAAATATGAAATACCTGCCAGCCCGCTTCAATGCTATTAAGGTCTTGACCAAACGAGCCACCTAAAATCCAAAGTTGAGAGAGGCTGAACTCGTTCCCTTGTTCAATTTTGGGTTCCCAAACATTTATAGTCGCTTTGGCACCGTAATACTTGTCGCCTTCCACATACGCAATTGCATGCTACATCAACAAAACATCAAATTAGATCTATGTTCTTAAAAAATTGAATTACTTTTGAGTAAACTTATATAAATGATCTTTCTCAGAAAGTATATCATTTAAAATAAGATCAAAACTAAGAGAGAGAAACTGGACACAGGGAGAAAGATGCTTACTTTTAAACGAAAAAAAAAGAATCAAGAGAGTGTTGTTCGCATTTTGTCTTTATTATTAATTTTAAAATGGATAATACTGGTCCATGTTGCATAAAGAGATATTGTTTAAAAATAAAGAGATGAAAGTGAGAGGGCATGAGCATGGGATAAAGTTTAAAAGATGCCCACTTTACGATAAAGGAATTTAAGTAAATTACATAAATGATCTTTTCAGCTAACAGAATCCAGTTCTATTCTTAATTCCTTATACCACCCTGCACTCAGAAAAGGTGGCACTTAAATAATAAGAAATGAAAGTTTAAGTGTTAGGTCATGGGGGCGTGAGTATAAAGGAGTTGTATACATTAGTGAGAAAAAAAAATATGGTTATACAAGAAATTTTCATTTTGGTCTTGTACTATAAGTGTGTCTTGTCATCTTCCTATATAAGAAATTATATTAGTTCAAATTCCAATATTTAGTTAGGAGAATTAAAAAAAATGTAAATGCTCCAAAACAAAAAATATTAAAAATTGTAAGGACCACAATGGAAATGCTCCAAAACAATCAGATAACTAGTGGCAGCCTTGATCGAGTGCATCAGCTCCAAAACAATATGGACAGGCTTTTTAAGGGTAATATAACACTGGATACATAATTAGAAAATAAATATTTCACAATATGGTCCCTAAAGTTTAAAATATACTAGTATCACCCCACGTTTAACGATATTATTCAGATACTATGACAAATTCCGACATATCAGCCTAGTAACAACTGCCGTAACAAAAAATATGCCTAAGAAACCAAAGAAAAACAAATATTCTGACACAATGATATACAGGTGGCTGCTCTCATTGAGAGGAGGTGCACTATTCTAATTAAAAGAATTTAATTAAAATCCCACAAATTTAATCCAGTTTCTATAATGCATGCATGTCTAAGAACTAAAACAACACAATCTTTATAAAATGATGTTATAGACCAAAATAAAACTAATTTGTAAGCAACAATACCTGATGGCCACTCTCATTGAGCATATCGGGGTCGACAGAGAGGGGATTTGGGGTGCTTCTGTGCCTCTTCTTGCCATATCTCTTGAGAGAACTCGCTCTTAACACATCGCTCTTCTTTGTTCTTCGAATCGGTATTGTATCTTCGGGACATCGGCCGTTTTGGTGCCATAATTGTGTCATCGGCTTCTCTCCAGTCGAGGAAACCTCATTTTGTGCAAAGGCTAGTCCTTCTGGGTGGAATGCCGGTCTCGTCTGGTAATATTTAAAAAAAAATATTAAGATTGTTCTTTTTTACAACATTTTTGTGCACATATTATGATGCACTAAACTACATAACAGTCGCTTTAGTTATATTAATTGTACTGTCTAGGACCTGCTAATGTGGATTAAAAATGATGAAAAATGACAAAAAAAAATTAGAAGGGTGATAGGGACCAAAATTCTCTTTCTGGAAAGGTCAATTATTGAAAGGATTGTTTTGTAGAACAAACAAAAGAAACATTTTTTACCAAAACTTCTTCTTACAGGAGTTTACTTTTTATTGAGCTTGCCATATATTTTTGGAATCTTTGGGGACTTACACAGAAACCGAGTACAAGTTGAGGGGCCATAATGCAAGAAAAAGAGTCTCAAAAAGAAGAGAAAGGTAAAAAGAAATTTTTTGACCTGAATTGTGTGATTCTTAAGGAAGGGATGATCAAAAGCTGGCTGGTGCGAGACATGCACACAATCGATTATATCTCCATCTGGGCTCTGTTAAAAAGATACATTGAACAAACGTAAATTTCTGACTAAAAAAAAATTTTAACTTAAAAAATTAAGTCAAAGGTTAATATGTCAACTCATCAACTTAATTTTCAAAAAAAGAAAATCAAAGGTTACCAAAAAATTCACCTGCTTATTTAAAAAATTGTAAACTAAATAAAATATGAAACCTTAATGCTCTTGACAGCTGGCTTATTAAGCCGATTGAGATGCTTATGCACATCAGCTAGACGCCGCCTGGCACCAATCTCTCTTCCCTCAGCGCACGATAAGCAAATTAGTACCAAAACCAACTGAGCAAATATATGGCACCAGTTAATGCGCCCCGCCATGGACTTGAATCCTTTTCCCAGTTCAAACCCTCTCAAAATCTCATCATTAGAACAAATTTCTCTTCTTCTTCTTCTTCCTCTTCTTCTTCTTCCTCCTCTTCTTCTCTCTAGAACACCCTCTCTCTTTCTCTGTCTTCTCTAAATGTAGCCGTTAGGTGGCGACGCTGCGGCCAGACAACACCAAGTGCGCTCCTCCACCTTTCTCTATCTTCTCTCTTTCACACACTCTTTCTCTCTCCCACTTCACGCTCTCTCAAATCTCGAAGTATTGAATTTTGGAGTTGTATATATTATTAATATATTGGGGAGGTTGTGTCGTTTTGTCCACAGGAAGCAAACAAAGGTGGTGGTGCGCGACGAACTTCAGTTTCCTATATTCTAATATATAGCGAGTCATGTCACATGAGTAAAAATATAAGTCTCTCAATCAATTGAACACACAAAAAGTTACAAGGAGTAGAGTATCATATAAACCGAGTCACCGTGTCGGACTGTGCTATTAAAGATCTTTTGTTACTACAATATTGAAGTAATAATGTAGTGAATAAATTGTAATATTAACGAGAAGAAAACATCGATTGTTACACATAGAGAAACGTAGGATAAGTAGTAATGAAAATATAAAAGGTAGTGGGTGGGTGCCTTAAGGTAAACTGGCACCTCTGCGCTTCCCCTGCCAAACTTTTACCATTTTCGAGTATTATTTTTTCTGACCAAAATGCCCTTACGGCATCAGTCGCCTCTACGTACGCCTATTCCGTGTGAACCGAGTAGGCGCATGATAATTGGGTCGGTGTTATAGACCGGGAAAATAGTAACTAATAAATTTTACTTTTTTTCTCCTCAATTTAATGCTGTCCGTTAGTCCGTATGATTTGTATTTTTGTTCTTTTTCACATCACATGCGTCTAAAAAAACAAAATAATTTAAAATTCCAGCAAATTGAGTTGAATTATTAAACGGACTTCAATGTAAAATTAAACAAATATAATTCAATACCGTTCTGATAAGCAAGTGAATGGGTTCTCCCCAAAATTTAGGCTCGATTTATTGACTGGAAATCTATCATTTGGGTCGAGTCAAATCAGGGTCTCCAGTGTAAAATAAACTAAGATGGAATAGTAAACATCATTCAAATTGGTTATAATATTTGTGGCGCACATGGATTTGATATTTTGGAAAAATGATAATGTTTAAATTAAACAGCTAAAATCATTTTCATATTTCAGTGAACTATAAATTCAATTAGTAATTTATTACAAAAGTCGTTTAAATTACACTGTTAAAAAATTCAATTGTTGGATGGAATGGAAACATCATTCAAATTTTCTTTAAAGGTTGGAGTTGGCTACGGTGCTACGCTATGTGTATCATAGAGAGTCTCCGTGCAACGACTCATTATTTGAGTTTTTTTTAGATCAAGTGATTTTCTACCTATTTAAAAAAATAGTAAATAAATTCTAAAAAATATAAAATTTGGTCAGCAAGTACATATTCATATGAGATCACGTTGAACAGTTCGGATTGACCATTAAAATTTTAAAAACTCAAATATTAAATTGTTACATGGAGGTCCTCTATGCTACGCGTATCATATTAGCATTTTTTTTTAAAAGTTAAGTTGACTACGGTACTACGCATAACATATAGCATTTTTCTTGTAAACCTACAGTTTTAAAACAAGTAACTGACTACGATCAAACTTCCGTTTGCTTCCAACTTTTTTTCCATCATATAACTTTTTCTTGAGCTAAGCCTTAACAAAAATGCAATAGGATAATACATTCCGGTCAAAGATTATATAAAAACAATTGTTGTAATATAAAGCCCATAAATTGTGTTCAACAAATGTCGTATCGTGGCGTGCCGTGATTAATATATTATGACTTTAGTCTTATGTTGTGTTGTGCCGTGATCAAGTGAACAATGATCCGTTGATGATTATTTTGGAGATATGAAATTGTACTTATTTTATACTCTTTATGCTTTTAAATTTATTAACCTTAACACTCAAAGAAAGGTTAGTTGCAAGCGTACAACCTACTCTTGTAGTATCTAGATGTCGAACTACACAAAGTAAGTTTAAATACTTAGCTTAAACTTTATTAATTAATTTCAGAAAATAAAAGAGAGTAAAGTGCAATAAAGTAGAATTGGGGGGTTGTTCTAATAATTCTAAATTTGGGTTCAATACCCGGAAGAAAGGAGTTTTAAACAATAAATGAAAATAAAGAAAATGAAGTTTGGTTTCCTTTCAAGTTGAGGAGATCTAGGGGTATTCGGTCTACAATCCCTTAATAATTATATCTATTCGGTATTTGTTTAAATTCATTTATGATTTGATGAGATTTCTAACCTAATATGTCATTAAGGGTTACTTTCGTGAATTAACAACGTGTCTAAGTAATTCGAAATTTACGGTTTGGTCCTTCACCCTAGCTACCTAGACCATAAGTTCTTGTTAGTCTCTCATCTCCTCGAATATCGGTACATCACAATTAAGTCATTCATACCAATATCTGACTTAATTTGAGATGTCCTAATTAGGGGTTGACTTCACGATTACATCCGTCACCAAATTCCTAACCTTAATTTCTATAGTTCCGGCTTAGATTACAAATTGATTAGATCATAATTCAAACCTAGGGTATTTGCATTCATAATTTGGCACTCTTATATCCCATCCTAGCAATATTGGTTCTTTCGAATCCAACACGAGACTTGTCCAATTCAAGTACTAAATTATGTAATTAACACAAATGATAAATCATAGAAATTAACAATCAAATCCTATAAAACAATCCTAATAAAAATAAACAAGTTAGAGATAGATCTACTCTCAAAGTTTGGTAAAAGTAAGAAGAAATGAAATAAAGAAATGATTACACCCTTTATCGAATCAAGAATTTCAATCTTGCCGAAATCTTGCTTGGACCTTCTTCTTCTCCCTAGAAAAGCTTTTGAAACTCCAAGAATAGCTGCAGATTTATCGGTGTATTTTATGGAAATGGACATGAACCAAGGAGTGAAGAGAGAGATGAGAATGGTGTCTTGAATGAGAATGAACCCCCTTTTATAGCAAAAGACCATGCCCAATCAAGAGACATAATTGTAGGGTTAGTGGGTGTTATCTTTGAATTATTTTTCACACTGCCATGTCCAAGTTTGGCTCTAAAAATGCATTCCTGGTGTGCCAAAAATAGAAAACGTGTTGAAAAATGCATTTTTTGGCTGTATGCGAATCCAGTGCGTCCGCACTGACTCTAAGTTTCCTTTTTTAGATTCTCAAGTTATAGATCTTCTCGCCAGTTTTCTAAAAAGTGGTCATATGCCCAAAACGGAGTTACGAGTCAAAATCTATGGCTATTTTAAGTTCAACCTTCAGTTCTACGTTTTGCTACAGTGCGGCTAGGCCTCCCGCACTGCGCTCGGACTTTTTCTGTGTGACCAGAGTGCGGATGCATCGATATCCGTGCATCTGTACGGATTTTGATGCATAGCTTATTATACATTTTTAAAATTGACGCGCGTCCAGAAATCCATCTAAGCACTCAGTGCGGCCGTATCGAAAACCGTGCATTCGCAATGGGCATTTTTCTTTGTTTTTCTTCATTTTTCTTTATTTTCTGCAAATTAAAACCAAACAAATACAGTAACTTGATTCTATGTGTATTATATTCTTTTTATATTCAAAATACAACATATTTGGTATTATTTCGTGATAAAAACTAGATCGAATATATATATAAATTAGGTCTATCGAATTCTCCCACACTTGAACATTGCTTGTCCCTAAGCAACATCTAAACTTGGACTACAATTCGATCTCTAATTTAACCTCATATCAAGTACACATTTCTCAAACTTTTGAAAAATTTGTATGATCTTGCCAAAATTTAAAAATCTCAATGTAAATTTTTACAAATCTAAAATTCAACCTTTGGCTAATTATGATTCACCTCACAATTCGATTACTCTAACTTTAATTTCCTTAAAGGCTTAGAATTTGTAAACTTCGGACATCTAAATTCATTACAAAAAAATGCACTCTTATTTGCAGAAATTCTTTTAAAAATCTCTCAAGTTTGGATCCAACTTAGGTTAGAAAGTCGTGGACTACGTGTGTTGATATTTGCAAAATTTTATTTTTCTTTTGTTGCTTTTATTTTATGACAATATAAATCTTTATCCTTATGACAAAACTGGTTAGTTATAGGTAGCTAATCCATACCCAACCGTTTTAATTCAAAAGTGCATTTGCATGCTCTTGATTCAACCATTTCATGACATGAACTCATATTTTTAGTGCGAACCCAGTGTCGATGACTCATTGATTATAAGTACGTCATGTCGCCATAACATGAGCAAGCAGAATCTTATTTCTAAAAAAAATTCAATTTATCTATTTTTCAACATTTTTGCAAAAATATCATGAATACACACATCCTTAAGTATTAAATCATACCTACGGAAATCCCGATCTTTCTAAATTTGTTTTCTACATATAAATTGCATTTACAAAAAAAATTAAATTAAATCTCTAAGTTTTTATTGTCATAAACCTTTATTTTCACAAAGTTTTTCGCCAAATTAGTGGTTATTTTCAATTATTCCAAGGGTATTCCTAAAAACTCGCTAAAATTCGCATTAAAATTTCTAATTTTCATCAATTACTCAAATTTATTCTAAATTTTATTTTTGCCAACTTTTAATTCAAAAATTAAACATGATTTTATACTTTATACATTTTCAAACAATTAAGTCCAATTATGCAATACTCTATTTTTCATAACCAAGTAAAATTTCTTGACAAATTCGCAATCTCAAGCAATTAAGTTCAAAATCACAAATCTGATTTATGGTCAAGTAAAAAATCAAGGTTATAAATCCTAAAATTCGAAAAAAAAAAATCTAAAATTTATGCAATGCAAGATATAATTTATTCCCATCCCCCAAGCTTAAATTAAGTATTGTCCCCAATGCTTTAATATAAAACTAAAAAGAGAATAGAAAGAAATATGAAAGCTTAACTTGTGTAAAGAACCATCATAGAGGTGGAGAGATGGCGGTTCGAGTAGAGGTAAGGAACGATAATGACTTGGGTTGCCTCCCAAGAAGCGCTTGATTTTACGTCTTGGCTCTTGTTTTTGCATTTCCTTAAACTTCCTCTTCTTGCTCATTTTCTTGTAATTTCTTATCATATTAATGTATTTTTTTTCTTCGAGTACCAAGCTGGGTTCATCTTATTGGATTATCATGCCTTGTCAGTTTCAAATATAGCCACCGACTTTCCTTGTAAAGAACTGTTATCCACCTGCAAAATCTCTACCAATGGTGCTGAATTTTTATGAGTAGAAGGGGTATTTGGTTGGTTATGACAAAAAAATTATTTTTTTTTTCATGGAAAAAAGAAAGTTCCCCCTCTTTGACATTATTGTGTACATCCGCCGTTGTTAAGATAATTTGACTGAAAAAATTGTTCAATTGAACACCTTTCTCATTTTCAAGTATAACAAAATCGACGGGGATCTTAATTTTCTCATTTTTGAAGACCACATCTTTCAAAATACCAAGTGGAGATTGTATTGAATCATCTTCTAGAATTAATTTCGTATTGGTCGACTTAAAATTACCGGACTCAAGTTGGTCAAACATTTCATGGGGCAATGGACTTTCATTTGCTTCGAAATTACACGTTGATTTTTCAATTTTTGTGTTACCTTTTGAGTAGGGTGATGAGAAGTTTTCGGGATCTTCTAATGTGAATAAAAGAGGTAAATTATATGAAAAAAAAATTGCTATCTTTTTTATTTAATACCGTATTTTCACTCTCACTTTGTTGGTTGAAAATTCTGAAAAAAATATAGTCAAATTTGGCATTTGGAGCATTTTTTCAATTTTTGGTTGGCTTATTTGATTTGCAAAATTATCAATTTGATCATTTAGATTTAGTTAAACCGAATCTTGTAAAAAGAAAATAGATCTACGAGGAAAGTTATACCTTTCCCTTTTTTGAGGTGGGATATATATTTCCTTCTTTGTAGATTCACATTCCTTTGTGAGAGATTTACCTTCCTCATTTTGAGGTTCATCGGATTCTTGCCCTTTTGGAGATTCACCTTCATTTTCCGAAGATTCAATTTCAATTTGCTCGACCTGCCATGTCACACCCCGCGGCCCCCACGAGGCGTGACGGGTGCCTCCTGCCGTAGACATACGGTTGCCCGTATGCCTACAAGGCAATTACGATATAATAGAAAGTAAAACACAACCAAACAAAACAAACAAATAACTAAGAAAAACAGTTCATAAATCCCAACTGGTCAGGTAATATCATACAAAACCCGTATCTCGATGGATACGCATCACAGGATGACATAGAGAATATATATACACAATCAAAACATAAATATATACATGTCTCTAATGTCAAAATACCAGACAACTAAGCAACGGTGAAACCAGGCCTACCGACCTCGTGTCTCTCTCGGATCCGCCGAACCGGTACCTGAAAAATTAACCCAAAAGAGGGGGTGAGAATTGAATTCTCAGTGCGATAAATTGCCACAAATCGTCCCTGGACTTGCAATCAAAGATTATATTCAAAAATTAAACACAAATAAAGCTCAAATCAGTTTATAATCATATATAAACATAAATGCACAAACCCGACAACATTTATCCAAATGAAATCACAATTCAGGAATTGCCAAGATGAAATTCAAGCACACAATATTTGGTTTAACTCGATTTCAGAATATCTGGTAGTAACTACAGATGTTCCACCAAACTGGACCCCAATTCGTTCCCACTCATCTGTAGGGTTACAGACACCTACAGACGGCTGTACCAGGTAAAACCTTTTCTCATGACACTCATCTGTAGTTACAGGCTTAACTGTTTAATTAAAAGTCTGGTTCCAATTCA
>CAXKVR010000795.1:0-38115 GCA_964058845.1 Carex sylvatica
GAATAAGGGTTTAAAAAAGTTTATTTTTATAAATTTTTTAAAACAGAATTTACAAAATTTGAAAGAAATTTCTAAATTTGAAAGGCTATTATGATGTGCTTTCAATTTTAAAGTTTCTCTCTAGATCATGTCATAATTCAGCATAACAAGTGCAGTTAATTTTAGGTTTTCCAAAATTCGGATAATAAAAAAAAACTGGGGGCAGTGCAGACGCACTAAGGTCCAGTGCGTCCGCACTAGGCTCGAAAAATTTCTGAAAATGACTACAATTGTTATGATGCAATTATATTTATTTAATTATAATTCTATTTATGTTAAAGGTATAGATTATGATTCTTACAAAGACATTGTAGTTGTATATATCTTGAATTGATTAATTGAGTCATTATTGTACCATATGGTGCCTCTTTTGATAAGGTTAATTGAGTTCATTATATAAAGGAAAATTAAGTGTACATTCAATGGAAGCAATCATTCATCGGCCCTCCGGAAGGTAGTGATTGTTGAAATGTTATGTACAATTTAGTAATATTAAAGTATAGTGATGATTATTATGACTAATACATATGTCAATAATGTCGGTCCTCCGCAAGATATGTTTTCGATATGTTATTGAATAATTAATACTTTATTATTGTGCCAAAGTATCATAAGAAGTTAATTATTTTGCCCTCCGGTAATCAATTAATCATATGTAAGATGGTAGTGTCTAGCCTTTGTTTGAACATAATTTATAAATTTCAGAATTTATTTTGCTAAATCGTGGTTGTTTTGTGTGTTTTTGTTTGTATTTTTCAGCTAGTATTACTACTGGCCTAATAGACATTCCGATGTTAAATGGTATCAATTTCAAATATTAGTAGGAGGGTGCTATGATAACTCTCAGTGTCATGGATTTAGACTTATAATTAAGAATAGAACGTCCCAAAATAAGTGATAACTCAACCCTTAATCAAATAAGGATTGAGAAAAAGTGGGATATATCTAATAGAGTGAGTCTAATGATTATGAAAATGTCCATTCCAGAGGCATTTAGAGACTCGATTTCTGATAAAATTACCAATGCTAAGGCTTTTTTAGCTGAAGTTGAGACAAAGTTGTTGGAACTAATGGGGGTTGGCACCGCTTAATTGGCTCTTAAAAGCTGAAAATTAATCGCAATTGAAAGTAAATAGATGAGTTTACAGAAATTGACAATTGGGATGATAACAGAGTTCGGCAAAACAAAGGCCTACATCTCCGGGGCGTCGCAACCTCTTCTAGGTGCGCCTTTCTATTACCCAATACGAAAGGTTTACAACTTGTGAACCGATGAGCCCTTACAACCAAGGGAAGTCACACGGCCAACTTGAGATGAGTGCCGGCGAGTCCTTACAACAAAAAAAAGTCGCACGAACAACTCGAGAAGAGAGAACGAAGTCTCAAAGTAAAATCTCCACAAGAGAAACACTCAAAAGCTCACTCTAACCTAATCTAACTCAAGATTAGTGAAATGGATTTGAGATTGTTTAGGGATATTGAAGTTTAAACCTCTCACAACAATGGAGGAATTCTAACTCACAGAAAATAGGCTTTTGCAGTTTTAGAGGTGGCTAGGTTGAGTGGGAAAGAGACCCCACTGCCTTATTTATAGAGACAGCTCCACAAAGAGCAAATTGACCTAAAATATTATAACGTTTTAGCTCAATTTTGAATTTAGATTTTCTTTTTTTGCGAGATTGAACAAATCGTTACAACGATTGTATAACATTATGTAACGTTTTGCACTGACTCAAACTTGATAAAAAATAAGAATTTCTGAAGCTCAGATTTAATTAAAACGTTACAACTTTTGTCAAACGTTACAACGATGATTTAAGTAAATCGTTGTAACTATTGACAAACATTACAACGTTTGTTTCTTGAATTTTGAATTTAAATACAGCTGTACTTAACATTCTGACATTCTTAAAACGTTATAACTTTTGATAAATCATTGCAACGTTTCAAGTTAATTCTGTACAGCTGTGCTTCAGCAGTTCTGACATTCTTAAAACGTTACAACGTTTGAAAAACCATTGCAATGTTTCAAGTTGATTCTGAACAGCTGTGCTTCAGCAGTTCTTACATTCCTAAAACGTTACAACGTTTTGTAAAATGTTATAACATTTTAGGTTGTTTCTGAGTTCGATCAAGCTGTTTCTTATTGAAAACGTTACCAACGTTTGTCCCCTGTTTTTACAAGCTCAAAAACACATTACCAAGTTTAAGATTTTATAATTTATATTATTGATAAGTGTCTTCATGATTTCTTTAGTCCAAGTATTCAATATTGCAATTCTATTTGACTTGAACCTACATAACTCAAAAATAGAAGAAATCATAAAATTCAATAATTGTATGTTTTACAAATTAGTCAAATAGACGAAAAGATTATTGCTACAACCAACAAAGGTTTGTCAAGAATGAAAAGTCTGAAATTGGTACACTCTTGACCAAACTTATCTCAATGAAATATAAAGATAAAGGAAGTGTTAGGGAGTACATCATGAAGATGTCTAATGTTGTTTCAAAACTAAGGGCACTTAACTTTCTCTCCAGTTTCATTGAAATACTCTTTAATGATTATATTGGCATTAATTGCGCATTTCGATTTAGAGCTTCATCATATGGATGTTAAGACTGCATTTCTCAATGGTGACATTGAGGAAACAATCTATATGGTGCAATCAGAAAACTATGTGTCGGGAGACGCAAAATCTATGGTATGTAAACTCAAGAAATTCATCTATGAGCTAAAGCAAGCGTCTCGGCAATGGTACTACAAATTCTATAATGTGATTATGTCATTTGGTTTTGAGGCAAATCTCTTGGATGAGTGTATATATCTCAAGTTCTGTGGGAGTAAGTTTGTGTTTCTGGTTTTATATGTGGATGACATATTGCTTGCCAGCAATGATATAAATATGTTGCATGAGACCAAGAAATTTTTGATGAAGAATTTTGAGATGAAAGATCTTGGTGATGCATCATTTGTCATAGGGATTGAAATACTGAGGAGTATAATCTAAGGTATATTAGGTTTGTCCCAAATGAATTATATCGAAAAGATCCTGAAAAGATATGGCATGCAAGACAGTAAATTAGGACATACCCCTGTGGCAAAAGGAGACAAATTTAGTCTCAGCCAATGCCTAAATAATAATTTAGAAAATGAAGTAAAGCAAAAGTATCCATATGCTTCAGTCATTGGGAGCATCATGTATGCGCAAGTGTGTACGCGTCCAGATATTGCATTCATCACTGGCATGTTGGGCCGATACTTATCAAATCCAGATCTAGATCATTGGAAAGCAGCCAAACGGGTCTTGAGGTACCTAAAATGAACAAAAAACCACATGCTCACGTATCGGAGATCGGACAAGCTAGATGTCATTGGGTATACTGATTCTGATTTTGGAGAATGTCAAGATAGCATGAAATCTACATACGGCTACATTTATATGTTAGCTAGAGGGGCTATTTCATGGAAGAGTGCTAAACAGTCACTTATAACATCTTCCACAATGGCCGCAGAATTTGTAGCAAGTCATGAGGCATCAAATCATGGTGTATGACTGCGCAATTTTGTCACTAGGCTGTGTATAGTAGAGTCTATTGAGAGACCACTAAAATTGTATTGTGACAATAATTCGGCTGTGCTATACGCAAACAACAATTAAAATTCGTCAAAGTCCAAGTACATTGACATCAAGTTCTTGGTTGTAAAAGAGAGAGTGCAGAATGGTCAATTATCCATAGAACATATAGGGACATACTCCATGTTAGCGGATCCACTTACTAAAGGATTATCACCCAATAAGTTTGAGGAGCATGTTACTCATATGGGGGTAGTTTTTGTTAAGAAAATTCTGTTTTAGTGGGAGTCCATTAGTTGTTTAATTTTAATGTTCTATTTATTTATTGTAATTTTGGATATGAAACTTGTGACAGAAAACAAGTTATTTATGTTATATGCATGGTGTTGCAAAATGATTTAAAAATGCACTTTGTCTCTAATTTTATTTTGACCTTACATTTGAGTATGTGATTTGCGAATTGTTTATTTTAATTTTTGCATTTTACAACAAGCTTATGAAATTAAGTTTCAAGATTTTAGTGGGAGACCTAGTTAGAAATTGGCACGTAAGATCACAATTGCGTGTAATTTCTATGCTACACATTCACATCATGATTCATGTCATTTGGTTATATTAGTACTGTGATTATTGATAGTTTAGTCATGACTAAAATAAATGTGACGAAAACTGCTTTAGTCCTTTGCTAATGTAATTGATGGACGAAATTGTTCAGGAATACATAAGGATGACAGAAAAGTATGTGCGGACATAAGTTTGACAATATATAATTAAAAGAGTATAACATATTGCTCAAGTGGGAGATTGTTGGATCTTAATCCAACGTTGAGCATATATGTGATATAATTATGAATTGTTTACTGTCATATATGATTGTCACAATTAAAGTGATATAATATGAAATTAAGATATTAAACAATCTATGTATTCAATAGGATGTGGTCCATAAATGTGCAGAACAATTTAGGCAAAGATCAAATCATTGATGGACTGATTCTGAGATTTGTAATTAAGAAAATTATCATTTTGACCCTGAGTGCGGACGCAGTCAATACTTAGCCAAATTCTGGGAACTTCAGACAACACAGAAAAAATGTCTGAGTGTAATGCGGACACACTAAGATTCAGTGTGGACGCACTCGGTACTTAGGCTATTTTCTGAAGTTCAAATGTCTAGTGCTGACGCACTGGACCCCAGTGCAAACGCACTCAGCACTTACGTGAATTTCTACAGTTCAATGCAGAAAAGCCCGAGCGTAATGCGGACGCACTCAAGACTTGGAAAAATTCGGGGCTGAAGTTTAAAGCGGTTATTTGGACACGTTACAACCCAGTGCGGACGCATTGAGCCCCAGTGCGGGTCAATGCATCCGTACTGGCGTTGTCAGATGTGTAAACTTATATATAGATGGGTCCCCAAGGCACAAGATAACCAACTCAACTCAGAATTCTAAAAGAAGTTATTTTTTAGACAAAATTTTGAGAGCCTTTTCCTTTCTTTCACCATTAAAGAATTGAGAGGAGAAATCAATTAGAAATTTGAAAATGATTTCTCAAGGGTGATATTGTTGCTTTGGAAGACATAATCTAAAATTCAACCAAAAAGGCGTGAGAAAATTTTTGGCATCAAGAGTCTTGTATTGCGCTCACAGAGACGTTTGCTGCTCCATCTTCGGCTTTAATATTCCATGACAAACAACATGAAATTATGTATTGTATTACACACTAAAGATTATGTTTTGGATCTCTTTGACATAGGACGGTCTTAGGTTAAGATGAAAATTATTTCTTCTTCTCCGCAGTGTAAGTGATTGACCTCTAGGTAAGATGTAATTGTTTGATATCTAGATAAGACGTAATTGTTTGATCTTTATGATTCCCAACAAAAGGGATATGAAAGAAACTCAACACGAGAGAATATGTTGATTACCAGTACAATGTCATTTAGGTAATAACATAAATAAGGCCTACAGCCAATGGAGAATAACCTTCGTCATATTAAAAAGAGAATGAATACAATACCGAGTGCATGATGCTCACAAGAGAGTATTAAATGAAAGAGATTACACAGGTACAACCTAGATATACATACTCACAGGCAACCCATCTTTAAAAAATATTTGTCTTGACAACTTTAGAGTTCCATTTTGGCATTTGATCTCACAGAATTACAGTATGAGCCACCAAAATAGCATACAGAACCAAAAATTATATATAGTATTCGTTCAGAATATATTCCAAAATTAAACCAATCTGGAAATGTACTTTAAACCATAAAAGCGCTTTCTCACATCAAGTATGTGTTGGGCTGGACATCACACAGCAAAACCACTTTTTCTGCTGTAACACAAAAAGAAAGAAAGAAAAAAAAAAAGGATTATGAATTTAGTACCATAAAGAAAAAGCACACAGAAGGAACTCTTTGAGGATGATTTTCCAGAGTATCTAGTTCATGCTTTACAACACAAATATGCCAGTTCAAATATTGTTTGCTTCTGCCTTCAAGAAAATCAAAACCCATTTACAATATAGGTCAGAAATCCTGTACGGCCCATCCAATTTGATCAAACCTTACCAGAATCGAAGTGAAGAATATAAAAAAATTAACCACCCCAAGAAATTGACCCAAAACATGAAAAAACCACCTGCCTAACTGTAATCAGGTCTGATCTGTACTAACCCTATCTGAACCTTAGCAATTATAAATTAAAATAAACATAACAGTAGCATTACATGAAACTCTTACTAGAACTCTTAACCCCAAAAATGCTGAACCACAAGTATAGTCAAATTTATCTAGAATTTAATTCAATGCCCTGTAACCCATGAAACCTGATATATGCATTAAAACCTGACAGTACCTGGCATTTAAAACCGGTAACAGAAACTATCCAGAAAGGAGATGACCCAAATAATCAACCTGGGCTTAACCCAAGCTGAACCCAAAGCAACCCTGATTTGTCTCATCCAGTTCAGTTGTACTACAGGATTAGGCTTAAGTTTTCATTGGGATGGGTTCTGATATGCAGTTTTACTGGTTTGATAATTCCTCAAGTTGGCTCTGTATTCCATTGCATAAAAAAAATAAACTAAGAGCCAAATTGAGCAAATTAGGGGCTTAAATTAACCCTAAATTGAGGCAGTATTTAAAAATTAAGGCCTGTTCAAGGTCAAATTGGATGAAATATTTAGCTAAGCTGGTGTTTATAGCACAAGGAAAGGTAAAGTGGGGTTACTTCAGGATCTATTACAAAGAAGAAACTCACAGAATTAGACCGGGTAGCATGGCCTACAGTAGGTTTGTTACTCCTATCATCTTTCATAGGTGAGTCAGTATCTTGTGTATTTCCCCCTTTCTTTTCATCCCTGGCCTTGTTAAAAATTACAGTGAAGCCATCGGCCGAGGCTGGGTCATTCACATCCCAATCTCCAAACTTTGGCAAGGGGCGTCCATTTTCCTCCTGCAGAGGGCAGAATTGTTAAACACCAAAAACTCAGGGGCCAAAATAGAGATGTCTACCAGACAATACTTCTTGCTTTGGTTAGATATATTAACCATCTGATACATCTATATCAAATAAGCGCTCAATAAATTCCAAATCAAACAAATTCTCATTTTTCCCAATTTTATTCATATTTTTTGCTTCCAGTGATGGATGAACTCGAAGGTTAAAATAGTACTGTAGAGTTAATCTCAATTAAAAGAGTACAGCTCCTAGATTCCAGCAGACTCGTCGATTAAGTAGCTCAAAAGATGGATAGAGACCAATAATAGTAATTAGCTAAAATATCAGAAAATAGATAAATTATCCTGTTAGTGAAACTTGGAAGCCAAAGTGCGATAAAAGTATACAGTTTTATCCTGCTAGAAACAAAAGAAGAAAAAAAAAAAACAGAAGCCTGAAGATCTGTGCTTACCGCCATGGATTGATCTCTTGAAAGCACAGAGAAGATTTCGAGAGAAGAAAAGACCAAGGACGAAATAAGAAAGCAGAGGCGAAAGTCTCCAAAAGAGAATTACAAAGAATCAATCTAATAAACGATCGAAATTATTTGTAGCTCAATAAATAAACATAAAGGTTAATACAAATTCGGACCAGGCTTTAATTTTTTCTTCTTTTTATTATTTATTCTTTTGAGAATTAAATTATTGGATTTGGAGGTGTGGAAGACTAGACTGCACAATACAAGGCCATGTGAGCTGTGCGGCTGGTGGGTCCCGTTAAAATTCCGTTTAGAACTAACGTCTGAGTGGTGGGACCCATATTTCAGTGTATATACAGAGTTAACGGCGATGGACGGAGAAAGGTTTTGGGTTTGACCAGATTTTCAATTGACAGGTTGGCGGTAAAGCAAGGTTGGCACGTTTGTTTGCTTAGCTGTCACTTCATTTGAATAATGATATTTTGATTTTGGGTTCTTAATTTTTGTTTTTAAATGTACTTTGGAATTGGTGATCACCTTTGCTGTTACCCAACAATTCATTTTTATTAGTTGGAATGTATCTGCTTGTGTTTTCCTTATAGATATTGGACAAATTGAATTTTCAGTTTGGTCCCATTTTTTTTTTTTAAAATTAATTGAAGAGTTTCTATGCTTCATCAAGGTTACATGTAGAAGTATAAATGATTCGACTGAAATGCAACAAGTCTCATGGCATGCGGTTGCCGGTTGGTGTGACTACTGACTAATGAGTATAATTTTGATATTTTCTATGGTTTGTTTAATTGTATGATAAAATTATAATGCACGTTACTAGTACATAAAAGCCAAATTTACTTTCCAAAATTTAGTACACAGATAGATATATCAAATAACAAAATCTAGTTGTAAGTTATTCAAACATGTGATTATAAGTTGAAATTTGACCGGTTATGTTTAATGTTTAATTAATTAATTTACATTAAAAGAGAGCATCAAATGTGATGTGATACTTATACCTTCCCTGAGTTGTTAATTGCAATGAATTATCCTTGTTTGTTATCTTATAGGTTAATTTACATTAAAAGAAAGCATCAAATTGATGTGATGCTTATATGTTGCTGAGTTGTTTATTGCAACGACGTCTTATCCTTGGTTATTATCTTATAAAAAATAGCATTAATTATTGATGCCAATTCATGACACAATTAATGCTGAAATTATCAACATGATTGTTATATAATAATTGCTGTAGGCCCATTGTCGTCATCTTAGATGCAGACAATCACAATAAATGGTTTAGAAAATCAAACAGTAAAATGAGTCGATCACAGAAATCGTATCCTCTTCAGTGCTTAAAAAATTTTCGGTGCAGATCGAACTAGTAGTATTGTATCAACATTTGGGCATAATTAAGAATTGTGTAACTAAATTATTCTCAAGCAAAAATGCGACACATTAGACAAAAAATAATAATCTGACGTGAAGTGACATAACTAATACATCGCGATTTGATCACGTCACGTTACGTGATAAAAACAAATTTAGATGACGTAATTTAAAATGGTAAAATTACAGTCACATTACACAAATAGTCTGATTTAATTATTATTATTATTATTTAATTTTAAATAGTTCATAAAAAAAACCAATAAGTATAAATAAATTGCAAAATAAAAAAAATAAAAAATAATGTTAGAAAAAACTAGCCATGTAACGTGACTATGTCATTTAAGTTTTGTTTTGTATCTCGACATGTCAATCTTTTATCTAAAAAACACATCATGTAACCAAAATGCGTGACCAATTTTCTTCACTGCACTAATTTATTACCATACATGCATCCATATAGTATTCAGTATTCAGAATAACAACGCATCCCTAATTCATTTAATTGATTTCCACAAGTAATTTATTGCCAGAAAAACAATCCTCTCTAATTTCCAGTGATAACTCTGGTGACAGGTTGCGCTGACCCGACATCCGTTCAACCAACATGTTATAGCTGGTGTAACCAACGCCTGGCTCTAATCCAGGATAGTGACTGATAATGAAATCAGTAGTTGTGTTTATATTAATTCAAGGCAAAAAAATTAACCCAGGCCCATAAAGGCCTGTTACCAACCCAAAGAAACCAAAGCTAAGAATCTTTGACATGGACCCATGTAGACCCATCCCATGCAGGCTGCTGTTTTTGTCAGAAGAATAACAATATCGATTTTTTTTGTGGCATTTAAAGAAAAATGGGAGGAAAAAAAGTACAATTTTTGGAGAAGTTTAATCTACAATAGAAAGGTTAGTATTGTTAGCATTTTAAAACGAGATGAAACAAAACAAAATTTTAACATTTCCGATCGCACCTTGTCCGAGAAATAATGATGAAATTTCATTTCAAATTTTTATTTATATGGTGAAACGTTATTACTAGCTTCTTGTCAGGTCGAAATATTAACGATGCTAACGGAACGTTTCGGCTATTATTTTTTTTTAAATGCTACATAAAAAAAATCGGAGAAAAATGTGGACCATCTAGAAAAATATTTGTCATATGAATTGACTTTGGACCACCTGAGAGGCCGAGAATGATTTATTTATTTATACATCAACACTTTAGGGTCCAGAGTCCAGACGATGTAACAGGTGCGATGCAGAAACAAGTTTTTCCTCCAAAAAAAAAAAAGTTATTGGTACCTAACACACGGTACATATTTTGAGACTGAATTAGTAATTCGTATAATATTTTTAAAAGGATAAATATCGCACGGTCATATTTTAATAATTAATAATTAAATGTAACAACATTTTTTTTATAAAAATAAGCAGTTAAGTGTTTATATACAATACATTTATTAGGAAAATTGAAATTGAATAAGAGTATATACCAGTTACTCAAGTCAAATACAAATGGTGCGTCTGAATTTTGAAATGGAATATATATTGAACTGAGTTGTTTGACCGAACTTTTTGACCGAAGAACTCTCAGGAGCTGTAAAAATAGCTCGATAGTCCGAACCATAGTGACAAGATACTCAAATTATTTCTATTTAATTTTTTTTTGAGTGATATCAAATCAAATGCTGAATTATTTGGTTGACTGAATTTTAACTAAATTAAACTCGAATAATTTTCGAATTTTACGAATTTTTTCTGAATTTTACGAATTATTCACGATTTTTTTCCGAATTTTTTCAAGAACAATTTTTTTTTGGTTTTTTTTTTTTTGCTTTCTTGCAGGACTGAGATTTCTGATCTGAAAATTCCGAATCATTTCCGAATTATACCCGAATTATTCCCGAATCACGAATTTTTGATCTCGACGAACCGAATCCGAATAATTTATTTGTCACTATGGTCCGAACTGATATAAACCGTTCAAAGCAGATCAGATGGTCAAGCCCTCCAACTGCTAATTCACATGATGACGTGACTAGTCTAAAATTTTCTCCGATCTACAATTTACGGTTCAGATCTCTTAGATCACTCTGCAGGATTTCACTCACTAGAGGAACAATAGTTGATGACTTTCAGAAAAAAAAAAAAGTTACAATACTTGATTGTTCAGACTTTTAGAGGAGCAATAATTGACCATTCTAAAATTATTATGATCATGATAAAGTAATATTACTGGGAAAATTCCTTGTTTTTTTTGGACACCATCTCTACCGTGATTTTTATTAATACCCTCCAACAAAAAAAAACAGTAAACATGCCCTCTGGTTGGAAAAAGTTTTAAAAATACTCTAACCGCTCAACATTTGGGTGATTTTTTTTTTTTTATCAAACTGCCCAGTATTTGAACGGTCAGCTGCATTATTTTTTTTATAGAGATCTTAATATATTTATCTAAAAATAAAAAATGAAAAATATTCAATTTTATAGCAAACATTCATTTTGATATTTTTCTTAATATTCAATTCAGTGCTAAAAATGAGAAATGTCAAAGCAATACCCCACGCCGCGAAACCTCTTGGTAATAAATCTAACTTGAAAGACAGTAAAAAAGATATCAAAACATTCATTTTAATGTCAAATTTTAATAGCAAACATTCATTCTATACAACACTGAACATCTCTAAAAAATATTTGCTAACCGCCCCCACAGTGGGGCGATCCGCTATAATTTTTTTTAGAGATGTTTAGCGTGTATAGAATACATGTTTGCTATAAAAATTGATATTCTACTTGTTCGAAAAATAAAAATGAAAAACTTGATCGGAAATTACAACTCAAATTTGGAGGCTCTTTTCTTTGTTTTTTGGCAACTTTGGATATGCATTTGTCAATTTTACATCTTCAATGGATGCCTGACAGCTGTTCAAGTATTTGCAATATAATATGACAAATTAGAATGCATCTTCAAAGTAATATAATCTTATCAATATAACAACACAGAATCTCTCTATGATTACAATCTACTCATCTAGGATAGGTATCATAAATATACATTTTAGATAAAAATATTAAAATCTCCTTAAAAAAAGTTACTGTTTGATAACATCTGTAAAAAAAAAATTACAATCATTTTAAAACTAGTATATATTTGTTATATATTTGCTTTTTACTAGTATAAACTAGCTTGTACTTTGAAAAACATTTGAAAATATTAAGATCTCTAAAAAAAGATATTACTGTAGCTGACCGTCAAATACTGGACGGTTTGGTAAAAAAAAGTGACTGCTCAAACACTGAGCGGTTAGAGTATTTTTGAAAAAAATTCAGCCCCGAGGACATATTTGTTATCTTTTTGTTGGAGGGTTATAATAAAAATCACGGCCATCTCTACATTCTAAAATAGGGAAAGAAAATATTAACCTCTCATTTAACTGCGACAAGAATTCCTTTCCTCTCCTTCATCAATGGAAGATTAATAATGGTGACAAACAAAAATTAATCAAGAAAAAAAAATGATGGCTGAAAAGCATGGAAACACAATGCTCAAACATGAGATTTCTGATGATAAACGACATCAACAAAATAGTGATACATCCTACATGACAAAAGACATCGGCAATATCCTTGTTGCATCGATCGCCTTCGCTGCCTCCTTAGCCACCACATTTGCCATCTTTACCATCACAATTACCACCACATTTCTCCTCACCTTCCTCAAATCCCTGATTAATTTTTTCACTGGTTGCAAATCCATTACCTCCCCTAATTCCAGAACTGGCACATTTTTCCCTGCCCCGACCAAATCTGTTCCAAATCGGTACCATGCTCGACATGAACGCAATATCTCGTCAACTCGCTTTATACCGAAATTTATATGCAAAAGCACAGTCCTTCCTCAATCTTCCAAACGGACCCTTTTTCTCGGCCTTGGCCGGATCCTTGTCAATTTTATAGTCAACGAGCCATGTAATCGGTTTGACTTTGTGGTGCATCCGGTGATAAAAGGGAAAAGAAGGGCATGCTATGTGATGAAGCGACCTGGCCTTGATGAATTTCTCTGTGCTGCCAAGAATGCTTCCGTTGAAGTTGTCATTTACACAAGCGAATGCAATGAATACGCTGATCCGATCATTGATAGACTTGACCCAATGGGAAAGTTGATAACGCACCGGTTGTACCGAAATGCGTGCACCAAGTGTGGAAATGGGTTATTCATGAAGGATTTGGTTTCGACAGGAGGACAACTCGACCAATCTTTGATTATCGATGATAATCCAAAGAAGCATGTCAAGCAGTGGGGTAATGCAATTGCGGTAAGGCCATTTCTCGGAGATCATACTGACACTGATCTCATAAATTTGGCCAAGTTTATTGAGGTGCAGAGGAACTTCAATGATATTTGGCAGCTAATTCAATTGAAAAGATTGGGTATAATATATTTTAATTCAAAGGATAATGAAGAGTTTGGCATGGCAGCATACAGGCTTTCTTTATTGCAATCTTTGAATCTGAGCTCAAGTGTCACTAATTTTGCTTATTCACAACTCTGCTTGGATTTCAAGTCTTCACCACCTCCCCTTGAACAAAGTCTCAAGTTGATTTCCCCTCTCAATCATCTCAGTAATTATCTGGTGAAGGTAACTTTGAAGGACAGTAAATTACCAGAAACCACAATTCCAGTTCTTCAGAGACTAACCAACCTGACTGCTCTTTCTCTTGTTGTATATGATTATTACAATGAAAAAAACCTGAAATTTCTTGGAAGCACCTTTTTAAAGCTAGAGATACTAAATCTTGAAGATCAGGATAATCTAAGTTCAGTCACTTTTGAAGAACAGTGCATGCCAGAGCTGAAAGAATTAAGTGTTACCTCGTCTAACTTTGATTTTGTCATAATGGGAATTGGGAACCTTCTTAAACTAAAGAAGATTCAAGTTCATTGTGGCAAAGAGGAGAATGCAGTGCAAGATATGGTACAACAGTAGTAGATTAATATATATATCAAGTTATTAACTATGCATGATTAGAGCATTTTTAATAACTCGTCAAATGTGAATGGATCTTTGGTTCCTTGCAACAAAGATGCAAAGAGTACGTTCAATTATATGTAAATATTTCCTTGTTTTATTACATTGCATGTATATATTTTTTTTTTTCTTGCGCTTCCAATGAAGAAGGCGAAGAAATTAAGTGTTTTTATTTTTTTTATTTTTTATAATTCTCTGTTGTTTGGCTCACAGGTCTGTTATTTTCATTTCCTTTTACCCCTTTTATTATGCTTGTAACTATATGAGTTGGTTCATATGTAATTTTCTCCAATTGTCAATTAGCAAATTATTCAATGATAATCATTTTCTTTTTTTTAATCCTAATGAAAAGGAAAAAAATTGTATTTACACTTAGATTATTAATAGTAGATTCTTCTTAAGGTTAGTTTAAAAATTAAGAGCCATAATTGGGAAAAAAAAGGAATGCAAAAATGTACTGGATTAGCTATCTGAACACAATAAGAGCAAAAGAAGACCCTCAATTTTTTTTCCTTTTGCTGAAGATTGAGATTTCATGCGCTAAAGATGGATGCAAAAGGAGCTTAAAAAGGAACTATGGAGTAATGAAGTATGCAGTTCCGTTAATACAACCTAAAAGGCAACAGCAGTTAGCACAACATTTCAGGAAACAAATCACATGCTAACATAGCATACGCATTTCTCAATAAGACCGATAAGGTGCCCAACAGCCCAAGTCTTGAACAATCTTGAACATGCTAGCTTAATATATTTCAGCACACACACACAAAAACTAGGGGAAATTTCCCAAAAAAATTACAAATGTTTGCATATCAATAAGGGAGAATTTCCGAAAATTTGAGAAAATAATTAGAAATATAAAAACTAGTGGAACTTTGAATTAATTAACAGCTCACTTCCCATTTTTTTTGCATAGTATAGCAAAGAAATACAAATGTTTGCTTATCAATAATGGATATTTTCCAATTTTTTTTGCCTAGTTTCGTACGACATTTTAATATATAAACCACTTTGTATTAACCTCTCAGATATGAAATTAGATTTGGACTATATGTATTTCATCCGAAAAATAAATGTATTACAGTAGTCTAACAAAATATACATCTATAAATGTTTTAAATTTCAAACTTGTTTTTACTTTAAAAGAAAGATTTTGTCGCAATTACATAATTAATAAATGATTCTGTTTCCTCGTATATAACCAGACACTCTGGTTATGAATTTTCACCTTTTACCAATAATGCAAGGACTATCGTTTTCCTAAATTAGGAAACGAATTCCATAAACCTCGCCTCAAACCGCGCCTTTCAGGAAAATTAATGGACAAATCTTCGCAAACCTTCGAAAAAAGAAAATCAAAAGGAAAAATGGTGCAATTCCTTCAAAGCTTATTCCCCAAACCTGACATATCCGATGAAAAAACACATAGAGACAAAACATCCTCCTTGGTGAAACACATAACCGACACAGTCAACGCCTCCGTCACCTTCGTCGCCTCCTTAGCTGTTGCATTTGCCATCTGCTATGTTGCCATAACCTCGGCAATCATCCTCTCATTACTAAAATCCTTTATCAATCTTTTCTCTTTTCGCAAATCGACTCCATCCCCTCTTTCCAAACCCGTCAGGCTTTCGCCTTCCCGGACCAAACCTGTTCTAACCCGGTACTCATTCTATCATGATCAAAAGGTCTTGTCATCTCTACCACCGTCCGAGCCGGTTGTTGGTCTTTCCCTTCCAGCACCTCGAAATGCACTTTTCCCTGAATCTTCTAAAAAGACACTTTTTCTCAGTTTGCGCCGAGTCCTTGTCAAATGTAGTTTCAACCCGCCACATGACCAGTTTGACGTCTTCGTGGTGTTTCCACTAATAAAGGGGATTAGAAGGGCATGTTATGTGCTCAAGCGACCAGGCCTTGATGAATTATTCCGTGCGGCAAAAATTGCCTCGTTTGAAGTTGTCATTTACACAAGAGGGCTTAGTGAGTTTGCTGGTCCAATCATTAACATGCTTGATCCGACCGGGGAGTTTATCACACACCGTTTGTATCAAAATGCATGCACCAACATGCATCGGAAGGATCTGGTTACAACCAGGAGGAAACTAGACAGGTCTGTGATTATTGACGACAATCCAAGGAAGCATGTCAAGCAGTGGTCAAATGCGATTGCAGTAAGACCATTCCTCGGAGACCAAACTGATACTGATCTCATAAATTTACTCAAGTTTTTTGAGGTGGAGAGGAATTTTGCTGATCTTCGACAACTCATCAACATCATGTCATTCAGTCCGGCCGCATCAATTCTTCCACTTCCTAGCACTGACAAGAAGACATTATTTCTTGACCTGGATCAAACTTTAATCTATGCAAGCACCAAGCATCCCAGTGATAGGAATTACTTTGTAAACGAGCCGTATTTTATTGTCAAGCGACCGGGTGTGGAAGAATTGTTGCGGGCCGCCCATTGGGCATCATTTGAGATCGTGATTTTCACAGCTGCAAGTGCAGGATATGCATCACCGATTCTCGACTGGCTCGACCCAAGTAACAAGTACATCACGCACAGGTTGTACCGGGATGCATGTACTGCAATCAACGAAGGGTGTTATGAGAAGGATCTGACAACCACTGGCAGAAGGCTCGAGTGGTCAGTGATCATAGATGATAGCCCAAAACTTGTGCGGCCTCAGGAGAATGCAATTGCCATGCGACCATTCAAGGGTGATTCGTCTGACAGGGAGCTCTTGAACTTGTTGTGGTTTTTTGATGTGCAGAGCAGGTTCAATGATATCAGAATTGCGGCGAAATATGTGAATGATCTTTACCGTGCCTTCAGTAATCAAAGAAAAAAAGCGGGTTGATGGTACCAAGTAGTCTAATTACCTCTGCCCCAGAACCCCTAATTTATAGTTTTAATTGATGCAGGATCAAAATTTCCTCAAACAAGTACATGATTTGAACAGGATCTCTGTCAATTAGATCTTTACATGCAGTCATGTATGTATTTGAATGTGATTGCTTTGGCATAAATGCCGAGAAACATACAACTTGGTTTCAATTGAGACAACTAGGAGTACACAGCGGTTTGAGCTTCAGCACCGAATGCTTGGTTACACAGCAAAAAGTATAACTTTGCTGATAATGGTAGTTTATGTTATTTCTATGTTATTACTGGTGTATCAATGTATTTTCTTCTGTACTGATATTTTTACTAAATGTACATGATTTTTCTGGTTGTTCCAGCTGCTGTACTTGTTGTACCAATGCATTTTCTAATTATCAGCAGATTCACAAATTGTCCCAGTTCCATTTGTTTATCTTTCTCACGTTGAGACATCATTTCTTTAAATTGTATTTACATACACAATTATCAGAAAATCACAATAAGTATTTTTTTTGTTTGTTTGCATGTTTCATTGATTAAACAAAGTTTCACATACAGCATATATTTATAGAATGCAGCCTAAACTAAAACCCAATGCAGAATGAATGAAAAAATTACACCCTGGAAAACTTTATAAAACCTCCCTACAAACGAAAAAGGTAAGTTAATCAGAAATATTTTGTTGCTAATGTCAATGCTCTCTAATACGTGTAAAAAAAAAATGTATCAGTATGATAATTCAAAATAAGTGGATTAAATCGGAGTGACAGTTATACCTGCATGACATCTCTGAGGTTTCACTTGTCCTAGAAGTATAAAAGGCTTACAATTGGAGCCAGACACATCATTCTTTTTAATAATCATCATCTCATTGGTGCAATTTAATCTTCTTGATTTAATTTAGTAGTAATTATTATGTTGTAAATTCAATCTAGCTAATAAACCTATGGACCAATTAAACCACAATTGAACCATTGTATAGAGATTGAGTTGCATGTTAATCAAAGGTTTAAATAGCGTTTATCGCTTCATAGCGGAACGATAAAAAAAACAATGCTATTGCCATATTGTGCCGCTATAGCGTGCTATAGGGCTAATAGCGCCATAGCTTTTATGGTCTGACCCTGATGTTAATACACCACCACATCACACGACTAATTGCTACGTAGTCTTTTCAAAATTAGATATAAAGAATTAAAGATCAACGCATCAATAAAGGACCGCAAAATCAAAGCCAAAACCACGGTTCCTTGCAAACTTCGAAACTATTCTGACAAGATTTGAAAATTACAGGAAAAGCAAAAATATTAATTATACCTTGATTTTTTTTTTCTTTCTCGCCAAAATCGATGGAATATCAACAAAACACTACCCTCATCCCTCAAAATCCCAAACCAGACACCTCAAACTTTTCGTTTCAGCCATCAAATCAACAAAAGAACTCACATAATTTTTGCTAGTATTTTGGACCGTGCGATATAGCAGAAGGAAAGAGGTCAACCTGCCTGCCGAAATGAGAAGATCCGGCGAGAGAGAGGAGGTTTGGCGTTAAGAGACTGAAGAGGTTCTTTCACCTAGTTTAATGAGAGAGAGATGAAGAGTAAGCCCCGATCTGAGAGAAATGATATTATGGCAAGGATAATTCGCCTCTGCGCAACGGAAAAACGAAAGGGTTTTTTTGTCCAATAATCTGAGCCTCTGAGGTCATTGGTAGGGGTGGCAACGAGCTGTTAAAGAGCGAGCTAGGCCACACTCATACTCGGCTTGTTGATATATCAAGCTGAGCGAGCGAGTTTGGATTTTAGGTTCCGAGCTAAAACTATTGCTCAAGACCGACTCGTCATTTGTCCGAGCGAGCCGAGTTAGCTCGTTACTAGCTTAGCAGATTTATAAATTTATATATATTTTTTCCTGCTATATCTTAAATTTTCATAACATATTTTATCAATTATGACTAAAATAAAATAATATTTATATGACTAATTACTGAGGAATACTCTTAATTCAATTGTAATTAAGTAAATCAACTACTATAAATTAAGTTTACAGCTAAATTCATACATACAAATATATCAAAATTCTAAATTCATACAAACATATTCACAGAATAAATTCATGCATACCAAATCAAACAAATTCATACAAATTAACTTAATTGCTTATAATTAATTCACACATATTTCATACAATATTACTAATCAACTTAAACACAGTCCAAAATGTAATTGCCATAACACTGACTATAACATCCACAAACCATAATATCCCTAATTTAAAGTTAATGGATCCGATTAAACTATTAAACTATGTATATTAAATAGCTCATTAACGACCGAGCTGGCTCGTGCCGAGCCAGGCCAAACTCAAACTCGTTAATTTTGGCTCGAATATGTAGCGAGCGAGCTAATTTTAACTCGATCCACTAACGAACGAGCTGTTACCGACCGAGTCACGAGCGAATACCAAGCGGGCTGCGGGCTACGAGCCACGAGCTTTTTTGCCAGTCCTAGTCATTGGGCAGGGTTTTGACTCCAATAATAGCAGATTTATTTTCCAAATCCCAATTAGATCGGTCAGCCTGGGCAACGTCTGGGGAAGATCGCATATAATCAGAACCATTAGATTAAAACAACGGCTAGGATTTTTCCTACTCTAATATGGAGAGATTTCTAATGAAGGCAAGAGAAATACGGATCTAAGATCATAGAGAAATTAACGGTTACGATTTTAAGTAAACAGAGAATACCTGAGTGTAAACAGAGAATACCTGAGTGTAGACAGACCGGATCACATGAGATTAACTAAAAATACGAGTTTATCTCAAAATAGGTCATATTCAATTCGGAAATATTTTTTTTGTAATGGACGGGCCGGCACTATTAATAGAACAGAGTTTACTTCGAGATTCGTGCTTCAGCAAATTTGAACGATTTAGATTTTTCAAAAGCAACTTAAATTTTGAATATCTTACCTTATTTCCAATTTATATGCTATATATAATGAAAAGAGAACTCTCAGATACACTTAATTGTCGGCTAATTATAAAACCCTACGTAGGATTAACGGTCACTTAATTATAAATTTTGCAACCATCTTCCTTACAAAACCCTAAAACCTCTCATTTTTCTTTCTCTGCTTCCTTACACGCTCTCAACTTGATCCGTACCTGATCGCTAAACCTAATGGCGCAAGCCATGATCTCATCCTTTCATGACCCGACCAAATCCATTATTTCATCTGCTATTGTTTCTTCTCCTCCTAGTTTTCTGTGCAAGAGCAGTATTCCTCTGCTCAACCCCTACAAGAGAACGCTCTTGCTCGGTGTTCACAAAACCATGATCCACGTAACTGAAAAGCTGCCATCCGATGGCCGGTACAACTTCAAAGTGGATAATTGGGTGAATAAGAAGAAGACGGCCTTGTATGTTATTTTGCGTCCAGGCCTTGACAAATTTCTCAAAGCTGCCAAGAAGGCATCTTTCGAGATCGTTGCTTTCACCATGTGGCCACAAGGCCTCATATCTGATATACTTGACCGGATTGACCCGTCTCGGCGGATAATATCGCACTGCTGGCTGATACAAGACACCCATTCTGGCATGCTAAAAGGAAGGGCGTTGCTTGATCGCACGGTGATGGTAGACCACGAACCAAGAGTTTACGACAAGTATTGGTCTAATGTTATAAAAGTGAGTCCCTTTTTTGGAGATGCTAATGACTCGGAATTGTGGAGTTTACTTGGCTTTTTTGAGGCCCAGGTAAATTTTAAGGATCTACGCAATCTTATCCATATTAGTTCGGGTGATCCTCCACTGCTGGGTCTTCCTCTCCCTGACACCACCCGCAAAACACTTTTTCTCGACCTGGATGAGACGTTAATTTGCCATGTAGACCTACATGAGAAGCCACCTAAGTACTATGACTTCGTTACAGAATGTTGCTACGTTATAAAGCGCCCTGGCGTGGATCGGCTGCTCCAGGCTGCTGTCAATTATGCATATGAAATTGTCATTTTTACAGCTGGATGCAGAGAATATGCTTCTCCAATCATTGACAAGCTCGATCCTGCAAGGCTCATCACACACAGATTATATAGAGATTCATGCAAACAAGATTCCCAAGGGAAGCCTGTTAAGGATCTGGCTTTGACTGGCAGGAGCCTTGGCAGGTGCATCATGGTTGATGACAAATGTTACCGGGTGGTCCCGAGTAAGAATGTCATCATGGTGAAGCCGTTTATGGGTGATATGAAGGATTATGAGCTTGACAGGTTGCTCCTGCTTTTCCAGATTGAGAGCAACTATGAAGATCTCCGAGTTGCAGTGGGACGGGTGAATGAATTGTTTTAATGAATTAGTGATCAAATGCTAGTTAAAATGGTACATATTTCCAAATGTGGCAATTATTAAGGAGAGCTTCATGTGATTTTAAGCTGTTTCTTGTCTTATATCTTTCTTCCAGTTTTCTTTGGGATGTCATTTAAGCTGTTATGCTGGGTTCTCATCTGAAAATGGAATGACATTTCTGTTGCCTGATACACTTTTATTCTGCTGTTTGTCATTGCTCCAATTGATGATGCCAACAATTTTTTTTTTGTACTTTTGATGAAATTTAAAAGAATACTGGTAATTAATTGAATCAGACTATCAGAGAATGACTACTACTGAAGCCTCTGTTACTTGGTTATATCACTGGTAATATACATACTTGCATGGCATGATATAAATTGAATGGGTAATACGGTGCCCTAGTCTTCTCTCCCCATTTTTGCTAAATTGAATTGCCTCAGATGCAATTGCAGTATCTTTGACTTGCTTGTGTCCTGACCAGAAAGGAACTTGGCAACCATGCATGACAAATTAATTGACAATTTGCAACAGATTCATGCATGATTGGATGACTGTATCTTTCTCCCGTTATTATAATCACGTAATAAATAAATCCATTTTGGTCATTAAATACTAATCATTTTCCAATGTGAATTAATCTAAACGTTTCAATATTATATAGGAGATTATTAAAAAACTTATTATCTTGTCCCCATTATGACAGTGGATACAGGAAATAAAATGTGTTCAAAACAATTGTAGTTTGTTACCTTTGAGGAAATGGAGCAGTTTGACTCAAAAAGGTTCCAAACAGGGCAGGAAAGTGTTACTGCAGGATATGAATTTGCAAAATTAATGTTAAAAATACTTACTAGTTTTACCTGACAGCTTCTGTTTCTAAAAAAAAAAAATTCATACTAGTTGGAGCCTGTTGTAAATGCTAAATGGGCCGAGTCTGGGCAGAAACCGGGCCACAAGCCCAGATTTTTAATTTACTACAAAACGGACAAAATTTTATCAGATAGGATGGAAAGGTCCGAAACGGTAAGCACCGTATCTGGTGGGTGGCTAAGCAACGGCTTTGTTGTGCGATAGTTGCACGCGGTCTACAAATAGGCACAGAGGTCATTCACATTTCTGTTTTTTAGGGTGCTAAGTGGTAAGTTGCTATGTAGGATTTATATATTATTCACTTATATTAGTTTTTTTTTTCATTTTAAAATTACGTAAGATATAGTTAATGTACACGATTCTTTTTGTCTTTAGTAAGAAAAAAATCAAATTCTATACTGAATAAAATTTGAATGATTTTTTCGAAACAATCAAAATTATTATCTTTATTATGTACTGATACAAGTGAATTGATGATTTTTAAGATAAATTTTGAGAGTTAAAATTATTTTATTCATTAAAAGACATATCTTATATTAAAATTAGAAAATACAACCTGATGTTTTTTTTGTGAAGTGGAAGATATCAATTTTAATGAATTATAGCAAATAAAATGGATATAAATTTTTATTTTTTTTAGAAAAACCTTTAGATAATATTATCAATAAAATATCATTAACAACTAAATTTATTACTACATAACAAGTTTATATTTAATAATTAATAGAAATATTACAAAATTATCATGCAAATTAATTAAACCACCAAACCTGCAGATATTAGATAAATCTTCTCATAAGTATAAAATGAAGAAAAATAGAGCAATTTATATAAATTAAGTTCACCACTGCTTTGCTAGACCAGGTCTACATCCAATTCTTTGGAGAAGACCAACATATGGTCCAGTCCCGTAATTAATCGAAAAACGGAGGGTTATTACCATTATCAGTCGCGAAATCTCAAAACTAGTTGTAAAATCTCCCAAAAACACCAAGCAGCTGCAAGGTTACACCTCTTCGAACTTAAAAACCAAAAAACCCGACTCGAGCGGGAGGCAAGCGAGAGGAGGAGAAGAGTGAAGAGGAGAGTGAATTCAAAAAATCAAGTGACTCCCGATCTGACGGTCAGAAATGGCCGAACAGCAGCTCAGAGAGCTCGGCGAGAAGTTGCAGTCGCCTCCTTCCTCGAAGGATGAGCTAGTCGAGCTGCTCAAGGTAGAGTATCGGTTCTCTTTTGTTGGTTGATTTTGTAGATCTCTTTGGTCAGATCGATTGGGTTTCTTGTGGCTAGTGATTTTGGAGAGTTTTTGTTAGGCTTTTTGGTGGGTTTTGGTTGTAATTTCCCGAAGTAGGGTTTCTGTTGTCGTTGGAAAGTTTCGAGTTTGACTCGTTCCGGTGAAAATTAGTGGTTTCTATCACTTTTTTAGTTTGATTCAGAGTTTGAAGCAGTGGTTTCAATGATAATTTGAAGGTTTTAAGTGGGAAGCTTTGGTTTCTGTGAACTGGAAAATCGAATTCGTGGAGTAGGAACTGTATATACTGCACAGAGTAAGCTGGGGAAGTGACTTTCAAGTATTTCTGTTAGATGTTATGTTCTGATTAGGTGTTGATGTGGTTTGGTTAAACAGTGCTTTTAGCTTCTGTGGTTGTTTAGTAGGAAAACTTGTCATCCTGGATGCTTAGTTGATGACTTTGGGTAGTATTGGAGGTTAATTTTAATGGTTTCTGTTCTGATTTTGGTCACAGGAAGGTTCTTTAGGAAGCTTTTTGTGGTTGAAAATTATATTTCTATGATTGGTTTTCATTAAAGTTGAAGTTCCAAATATGGAGCCAGTCAGGGAATCTTCCGTGATTCTGAATTTGTTGTACCATAGTGCACTTTTCTATAGGCATCTCAAGATAGAATCAATTTATCATAAGCAGTGTATGTTTGGAACATTTTTATTGTAGAGTTATTTTATTTAGCTCCTGGAGTCCCTTGGCTGTGCAAAATTTCCATCTATAATGAACATTTACAGAGAAGTGCTCGGATTTCATAACCAAGCAAAACAGCCACTTCTTTTCAAAGACAAGGAATAACAAAAGCTATCGCTCATGTTTATCACCGAACACAAACCAGATGAATTCTCAGTTCATGTATTCTATAGCTTGTTAATTTCGTCAAGCACGGTCAAATTAGCTGGATGTGTCGCATTTAGTGTTTGCAGTACCATAAGTGAGTCTCAGTTCACATATTCTATTGCTTGTTAATATTGTCAAGCACAGTCAAATTAGTTGGATGTGATTTTGTCGCATTTAGTGTTTGCGGGACCACAAGTGAGTCTCTTCTCTAGAACCAACTTAACATAAATGATAATATACCAGGTTTTAACAACTTTTAATAGAGCCAGAAAGTGCTAAGCATCCTCAATATGTTCCCAGTAGAGCCTAATGAGTGTATTGAATTTGTGCAGAAAACAGCCAGTGCCCTGTCAGAAATAGAGCAGTCACCACGCCCCTCGGTGCTTGACTCCTTGAACGATTCCTTTGATGCATTTTCAAAGCCGGAGCTGCTGAAGCATGAAGATAGTGATGCGAAGGTTATCATTGCTACTTGCATCTGTGAGATCACACGAATCACTGCTCCAGAAGCACCTTACAGCGACGATGTTTTGAGGGTAACATGATTTCATTTGTTTCCTTGTTGTTTCTTCCTTTCATGTAGAATTAAATAATTACAGGTTTTCCTTGAAAAGTGAAACATACTTGTATTTTTCTTATTAATTCATAACTTGACTACTGGAGATTACTTTTGGCCTTTAATAAAATATGTTATTCTTGTAGTATTCTACAGTATATATGTGTAAAAAATATTTATCTAACATAGTCCTTTCACCTCTTTTGGCAGGATATGTTTGAAATTATTGTTGGCACTTTTAGCGGGCTAAAGGATTCTAATAGTGCCACTTTTCCAAGGAGGGTTACCATTCTAGAAACACTCGCTAGATACAGATCGTGTGTTGTGATGCTTGATCTTGATTGCAATGATCTCATAAATGAGATGTTTCATAATTTCTTCAGTGTTGTGAGGTACAATTCTAGAACCTAACATATAATCCAATGTCAGATTGGTCTATGATTTTCACTTATGCCTAGTTTTACTGTTCACTTTTGTTTTTGGTTACTGTCACAGTGATGATCACTCGCAAAGTGTTGTAAGTGCAATGCAAACAATTATGGTTGTAATTATTGAAGAAAGCGAAGAGATACAAGAAAACCTTTTGCTTACTATTTTATCTGCTTTGGGCAGAAAAAAGCCTGTCAGTTCCTTTCCTCTCCTTCTATTTGATTACATTCAATTTTTTTATCTTTTTTTATTTTGGCCTTTATACTTGTGTTGTTTGGACAATCTAGGGTTTTTCTTTGGCTGCAAGGAGGCTTGCCAAGAGTGTTATAGAGAACTGTGTAGAAAAGCTTGAGTCACCAATTAAGCAATTTCTCGTCTCATCAATTTCTGGTGAAGGTGCATTCTTGAGCAATACGATTGACCATCATGAAGTCATATTTGATCTGTACCAGTCTGGACCCCAGATTCTGACAGGAATAGTTCCGTTTATTACTGGAGAATTACTGGTAAAGCAACCTCGCCACTCTCCCCCACCCCACCTTCTGCTGCCCTTTTTTTTTTCCACGTCCTGATTCTTATTAAAAAATTTCTACCAGTAGAAGTCTTTAATACAGTGGTGGATCCTTATTATAGGATTTTAGTAATGTATCAGTCAGAGCATACAATACCTACAATTTCAGAAATCTTCTTATTTATTATTTATCTAATATTTCCTTATATATTAAGGTACATCTGTTCCGTTTGGCCTTTACTTAGTTGCATTGCATCCCTTAGCTGAGATGCTTGAAATTTTTTTATCCTTTACTTTGTTGCGAGTCAGAAAAGCAAAGTTTATCTATATCTTTTTGTAACTTATAGACAGACAAGCTTGAAGTGCGTAGTAAAGCAGTCGAATTGATAGGGGAGCTAATTTCTCTACCTGGGGTTCCCATCTTAGAGTCGTTTCAGCCCCTTTTCTTAGAGTTTTTGAAGCGGTTGACTGATCGAGTAGTTGATTTGCGCATTTCGGTGATTGAGCATTTGAAGAATTGCCTCATCTCACACCCTTCTCGGCCTGAAGCTTCTCAAATAATCCGTACATTCTTTTGTCTTCTTTTGCTTTCTCTTTTCATCTATTCTAGCTAGTCAAAGAAGGGTTTCTTTTATTTGGAAGAGCATTACCCTTCTCTGTTGTAAGCACATGAGAATCTATTGTCTTTGTTAATTAATTAGTATGGGTCACATATGCAGAGGCACTCTGTGATAGGTTGTTAGACTTTGATGATAATGTTCGAAAGAAGGTAGTTGCGGCAATTTGTGACGTAGCTCACCATAAGTTTGAAGAAATTCAAGCTGAGACTATCGAATTAGTTGCAAAGCGACTTCGTGATACATCGGTTTGTTCTCAAAACTTTTGTTTAATTCCAGGAATTAGATTTTTTGCCTTTCGTACAGAAAATTTTAATGAGAATATTTTGGCTGAGTTGTAGATATCTGTCAAGAAATACACCATGAAGAGGCTTGCTGACATATACCGGCTTTACTGTGAGAAAAGCACTGACAGTTCAAAAGATGGCAAGGAATTTGAATGGATACCAGGAAAGATATTGAAGTGTCTCTATGACAAGGATTTTAGGTAGGAGATATATACATTCTTTCCTAGAAATAAATGTTATGTGTCATAGGAGAAACATATTAAAATTATTCTGATCTCTTTTCTAAAATGTGTTCAGGCCGGAAACAATAGAACTCATTATGATTGATTATTTCCCGGGTGAGTTCTCTATTAAGGACAGAGCAAAACACTGGGTAAGGGCTTTTTCCGGTTTTGATAAGATTGAGACAAAGGCCCTCGAGCAGATTCTAATCCAGAAACAGCGGTTTGCTTTTCACCATAATTCCTTTAATTACGTGGTGTTCTGAAAAGAATAGGTATATAGTGGATTTTAGTGTTGCTGGCATATGATTTCAGGTTACAGCAGGAGGTGCAAAAGTACCTTGCCCTTAGACAGACATCTCAGGTAATTATTGTCGTTGTCATTGTTATTATCATTTATCAATATACTTTGTTTTTGAGTTATTATAGCAAATAATTGTCTTCTTTTTAACTGGCCTATTATTTAATTTGTTAATTCTCTAAATACAGGAAGAGGCACATGATCTTCAGAAGAGAATATCTGTGTGCTTTAGGAGCATGTCCCGTTTATTTCACGATCATTCAAAGGCAGAAGAGAGCTTAATTGCACTCAACCAATTTAAAGATGCCAATGTTTGGAAATTGCTAAGCACCTTGCTTGATCCAGCCACACCATTCCAACAAGCATGTTCTGTTCGGGTAACTTTTGGTTCTTTTACTGTTAATCATACTGTTTTTTAAAAGTTTGTACCCTTCATTGTTTTGGTTATTTCTAACAATATTCTTATTTGTGAAGGCTGAATTGCTTAAGATAATTGATGAAAAGCACCCATTGCATGAATTCATGAGCATGCTGTCGGCTAGATGCTCTTATCTATTGATAAACAAGGAGCATGTGAAGGAGTTCCTTTCTGTTGCATCAGAGGAAAAATCTGCTGGGAATATTGACCTCCTTTCAGCATGCATGAATCTCCTCACTGTAATAACTTCTACTATTCCTTGCAGAACAATCTTGAAGACTATACATGTTGGTTTTCAGACTCTTAAGAAGTTCTGTGACTTAATTTTCTAGGTGATTGCTTCTTTCTTTCCTATGCTCTTTTCTGGGTCAGAGGAAGCACTTGTAAATCTCATAAAGGAAGACGATGAAATACTGAAAGAAGGTATTGCTCATGTTTTGGCCAAAGCTGGTGGGACCATCCGTGATGAACTAGCTACGACATCAAGGTGCAGTACTTGAATTAGTTTTAGAGTTGACAGACAAAATTTTCTTAACCTCTTACAACGTCATTTATGTTGTTCATTTCAGCAGCTCAATTGATCTAATTCTAGAGAGGCTGTGTCTGGAAGGAAGCCGGAAACAGGCAAAGTACTCTGTCCATGCCCTGGCTGCTGTTACAAAGGATGATGGTCTCAAGTCTCTGTCTGTTCTTTACAAGGTTGTGGTTTTTGAAATTCGTGCGAGAAATATCTCATGATAATTATTCTTCTTTGACTGCAACCAGGGGCGGATTCACTCATAGTGAATGAGGGTCAATTGACCCCCATTTATTTTCAAAATTTCTGTGCTTACACATAATTTTCTATATAGTTTAGAGTAAAATGCTATGGGTACTGTAAAATTGACCCTCCATACACAGCATGAAAATTTTATATGGATGACCCTCTATATGTTTTTGACCCCCATACCTTTAAAGTCTGGCTCCTACCCTGACTGCAACATTACTCTTTAGTAGCGAAGTTCCTCACTTAGGTATAAATTGATGACACTACCTGATTTCTAGGCCAGATAACAGACAAACTAAAGAGAAGAGGATTTATATTTGATTAATGTTGTTCTAATTTATTGGTATCTTTACTTCTTTGGCAGAGGATTGTGGATACATTAGAAGAGAAAGTTCACTTGCCATCTGCGTTGCAATCTCTAGGATGTATTGCACAGATTGCGATGCCAATTTTTGAAACAAGAGAAGAAGAAATAGTTGGCTTCTTGAATAGCAAAATACTGGAAAATAGCATTGTGAGTTTTCTGTTAAATCTTAAAATCAAATTTTCATTATTATGATTTTGCTAGCCTACCCCAACTTGTTTGGGACTACAGGCTTGGTTGTTGTTGATGTATGATTTTGCTAGTGAATGATTATTCTTTTCCTTTTCGGGAACAGAAGGCTGACGAAGTTTCTCCTTCCAAGTCCGAATGGAGCGAAAGATCAGAATTTTGCTCTTTGAAGGTACTGATTTTATTGCTGTCTTCTTGGTCATGTTAAATTGGATAGTAATGCAAACATTCATTCTTGCAGATTTATGGCCTAAAAACTTTGGTGAACAGCTATTTGCCTTCTACGGATGCACATGCACGAGAAGGAATTGAGAAGCTTCTCAGACTTCTGAAAAACATTCTCTCATATGGGGATGTTTCTCCAAATATGATTTCTAGGTATTGAAAAGAGGGTTGTGTAACTTGTAATTGACCATCTGCATTTATTACATTGAGTTAATAATGTTAACAACGGTCAGCGGAAAACCTTTTGGTAGAAGTATTGAAGGAATTTACTAGTACTACAGTTAGAAGCTGCAGAATACATTTCAGGGGGGGCGGGGGGACTTGCAGCTCTGTACTGATTTATTTCTTTTCTGATGATATAAAATGGTTGCAGTGCTATTGACAAGGCTCACCTGAGGCTTGCTTCTGCAAAGGCTGTCCTTCGCTTATCGAGGCAGTGGGATGCACAAATACCATCAGATATCTACTACTTGACTCTGAGGATTTCCCAGGTAATTTAATAATGAACTGAACCAGTGCACTGGACTCAATAATTTTTTTTGTTTTTGGGACATTGTATAGTTTTTTATTTAATTTATATTCTTTTACCATTTGTTTAAAAGGATGGGAATCCTCAATCAAGAAAGCTGTTCCTTGGCAAAGTTCATCAATACATAAAAGAAAGAGTATTGGATGCAAAATATGCTTGTTCCTTTCTGCTAAACATCTCCAAGTACCACTCACCAGAATATGAAGAGGTCAGTACTCACAGTTCCATTTTTAGTATGGTTGTATGCTTTTTGTTCTAATAATTGTCTTCTGCTTACAAGAAGTTTTTGTCAATTTTTTTATTTTTTTTCTTCTTTCACTTTTTGGTGTTGTCAGTGTAAGCACAACCTACTTGAAGTGGTGCAAATATGCCAACAAGTCAAGATGCGCCAACTCTCAGTGCAAGCCGACATGAACCTTCTTGTAGCTTACCCAGAGTACATCCTTGCTTATTTGGTACATGCACTTGCTCATGATCCTTCCTGCCCCAAATTTAAGGAGGGCACAGAAATTGACGCATTTGGGCCCATTTATTGGTATGTCAGTTAATTGTTGTTTCCCCCTTTGTAATAACTTGATGACTGGTTAGGTTAGAACATGTACTGGAAAAAGCCAACTTCTTTACTTTTAGCTTTTCTCTGTTATTTCTGAAATTATTATTTATCTGAAATTTTATCGGAACTACCAGGCGGCTTTCATTGTTTCTCACCGTGCTATTAGCTGGAGATGAAAATACACAAGGTGGCTCAGCTGCAAATAAAGAGAGCTACAAAACAGTTGTCTCAATACTGCATAGTATCAAATCTTCTCAAGATATAATTGATGCAGATAAGACACAGGTATGTTACAACTCTTACGTGTGGTATATCTATAATGTCTCGTGTCTGGGTACAATAAATGCATGATGAATTTATATGTCCTCTTATGAAATAATAAATACAATTTGTGCTCTTTTGTTCAGAGTTTACATGCCATAAGCGACCTTGGTCTTCTCATTGCAAAAAGGTTGGTCTCTGATGGGACAGAAATTGGTCAAACACAAGCAGTTCCATTGCCTACTCAGCTTTATACAACTCCTGAGAAAAGTGAGCAGGAAAATGGCATGGTGAGTAATTTTGAGACGTTGATAAAAGTAGATTATTTGCCCATGTTTCTAACATTAAAATAATAAATGCAGGAATGTCTGTTGGTATTGTGAAATCCTAAATCCTAATTAGTGGGAAACCTAAGTTGACTTTTTTAATGACTGGTCATTATTATTTTATATTTATTATCTTTTTTTGTGTCTCATGTAGGAGAATAAGCACACTTGGTCAGCTGCTGAGAGTGTTATGGCCCATTTTGAGGCTCTTAAAGTTGAAGAAGAGTTGGTATGCATTTTACCCTACAAATGATTTCATAGTTTAGGCTTACTGGCTGTGATAGGTTCATGTCAGACTGGATCAGGGTGAAGCCTGGCATGGCCTTGAGACTGTTGGGCTGGGCCAGTAAGGTCAGACTGTTGGTATTAATAACTCGATTAGACTTGTTGGCCTTATTACACCCGTGAGCAGAGTTTAAGATGGGTTTTATTATCCATTTTGAGTATGGGCATTTTTGGAAATAGCAACCTGGCTTTTGTAAGTTGGGTTTCATTTAAGTTAGCATTGTGGGCTTCTTTAGGCCCCAAAGTTTACCAGTTAGTTGCAAATTGGAAAATAGAGAAGGAAAAGCAAAGAGCAAACAAGAATAAAGAATTAGAAAAGAAAATGAAAAGGAAACTTTCCTCATTTCTTCTCCATTCCCATCTTATCTATTTTGATATTGCATGCATGTTACTGTAAATCTGAGACTGAAACCCATAAGACGTTTCTTTGGATTAAATATGGACCTTTTGTGTTAGACATTTTTGAGTCATTAAATCAATATTTCAGATTCTTTGAAGTTGGTATAGGAATCATATTTTTTTTTTTCCTATTTAGAAGTTAGAAAGGTTCGTGAGGTTTTGGTTTTATAAGACCTTTTTCCCCTTTAATATACAGATTGATGATGAATCCCTATTGCCGGTGACGGACAAGGATGGCAATGAGCTGCCCTTGAGCAAAATTCTGAAAATTATCAAAGCCCAGGGAGCAAAAAGAAAAAAGGCGGCCAAGGAGGAAAAGCCCAAGGACCCCTTTGCATTTGATGGTGAGGACGAAATATTAGGTGTTGTCAGAGAAATTAATTCGGATAACACAGAGGGGGCCCGAAAGAAAGAATTAGTCTCGAAGAAGAGGCAAATTGAGAAGGGAAGTGCCAGCTCGACCCCTAAAAAGAAAAGATCCGTTCCTGTGTACCAGTCCCCGCCAAAGAAAACTGAAGAAAAGAAATCGTTTAAAACTGAGAAAGATGTTTCTATGGGGGAAAACAAAAGTTCTGCGTCAACAAGTTTTGAAGGGAAAAACAAGAGTGTTGATGCCAGGAGCTCAAATGGTTCGGTGAATAAACGCAAGAGGGAAAGCTTCTTGGGTCTAGAAAAGGTAACATTAGATTCTACATGTACTGTTTGTGAGGTTAGTTTATAAATAAACTGATTTGATAGTTGAGCCTACTAGTTCAGCTATTAATTTTTGCTTCTATGCCTTTCTTTTTATTTTGCATCAATGCCTATAGTGCTCGACAAAGGGTAATGAAGATGATCCCGAGGAGTTGATTGGTAAACGAATTAAAGTCTGGTGGCCTCTTGATAAGAAGTAAGTCTCTTGTTGGTACATTTTTTTTTTCTTGTAAGAAACTATTTTAGTAGCAAATTCAAACAAGTATTTGATGCAACTGTTTTTTCCATGTTTCTGTCATCAGGTATTATAGTGGCATTGTGGGGTCCTATGATGCAGGGAAGAAAAAATACACGGTGAATCTCATGATCTTTGTCTTTGTTTTCATTGGGGGGATTATGTGTTTTCTAGTCTAATTGGTTTAGATTGATTATATGAAGTTACAGATGTCTTACAAAAGGTCTGAATTTTATAGTTGACAAGAAATGTTTTGCTAGTTTTTTACAATCTTGTGCTAATTTTGGTAGATTCTCTATGATGATGGAGATAAAGAGGTGCTTAACCTAGCTAAACAGCAATGGAAGCTCCTCAGCAGTGACTCACTGGCAAAGGTTAATTTGACCCACGTTTTTTATTTATTTTTCTATCAGAGTAAAGTAGTCAAGTTGAGCACCTGAAAACTTTATTTAATTATGACTTGTTTTAACAACACAGAGACAAAAGACTGATCAGAAGACAACTCCCAAGGAGTAAGGATATACCTTTATTTTTTTTCTGGTGTTTTCTTTAAAGCTCTTACTGAAGTATTTATTTCGACCATTGCCTAACCAAATACTATGTGTTTACAGATCTCTTGAGAAAAAACGGGATACTGCCAAGCAGACTGACAGCATACCACAGAAGACCCCTGCTAAGAAGTATGTAATTTACCAAGGGAAAATATATGATCCCCCTTCTTACACATTTGGGGGGTGGGGCTCATTTTTGCATGTGGTCCACAACCCATAGATTGTAGGGGCATGAGTCAGGAGCTTAATGAGGGACACTGTATCAGCACCCATTTGTAGAACTCCAAATTTAATATCATTCCTTGTGGTCAGTTTAGTGCAGCACTAACTATCTGATTTGTTGTTTTAGGTCTCCTTCATCCAAGAAAAAAGATTCCAGCAAACCAAAGGGTCGACCTAAGAAAACACCTTCAGGAAGTGTCACAAAGGGTAGCGTTCCAGATGATCCTGTAGATACTACTGAGGCTGATATTGATGATGCAAATAATGGTAACATATTTGATATCATGATGGCACTATAAGCTACTTTGAAGTTTCTAGTAACATTTTATCTGATTTTAGGTGGCAATAAGGTTGAAAAGGTAGAAGAGCCTGATGCTGGGTCTAAGGAGAATTCTGAGGATGGCGTGAATCAATCTGACGATGAAGATGAGCCTCTGGTAATTTTCTAATATCTAATGGCTCATCTTTTAAGAAATTAAAATAAATTACAGCATAGCTCTTAACATTAGTGAATTCTCTGCATGTAATTATTGCAGAGCACGTGGAAAGCAAATTTAACAAAGGTGAAATAAAGGTTTCCATGATGGTGATTTTATTTGTACTGATGGCAGTGTAGGAATTAATCTAGGATAGAGATGTAGATTTCTTTTGTTTTTATTTTGTTTAGTCGACCTCCAGTTAGCTGCTGCTTGTGTGATATTAGTTTCATGTAAGAAAACGTTCTTTAAGTTAGGATAATTAGCATAACAACAGTCTCTTAGAGAAGTGGTTAAGTTGTGATTAAAGAGATTAGTTTTTGGTCGTTGTTGATGTTGTTGTAGCATAACTATTTTTATTTATTTTTGGGAGGGATACAGAATAATGTCATGTTAACTTCAGTGTTACTTCATGCATGAGCCATGATGAATTGTTAAGTTGTGTATTCTGTTCCTTTATGGTGTTGTGTTTTATAATCTGTTACATTGTTTGAATCTGTCATACATGTTATGGCTGCTGTTGGTTTTATGTTCTCATATCTGCGTTAGATATCATTAAATATGCTTGCGATTTAATAATGGTAATTTGGAAATTTGGTAACTGTCTACCAAGAAAGAGATTTAGAAAAAATTTCAAGGTTCATGTTCCCCTATCTGTCTCGAAGTTCTCTGGGAAATCATTTGGTGATGTCAATGGCTGATATGAGCCCTTCCTCGGGACTTTCTAGTCTAAAAGATTGTGCGAATATTGTTCAATAGACCCGAATGTAGTAATGGAGTACATATCGAATTCACATCCTCTGAGATATCTCAAACTTTGGGTGGATCTGTGTAAAATCTGGACCATTCAAATTCTTTCTGCACGAATCTCAAAGCAAATTAAATTGATCCCATCCATTTCAAAAGGGCGCCGAATAGAAATTTGCACCGGCATTGAATCCACTCAAAATTTGATGTCTCGGATGATACGGATTCGTACATATCATGTAATTCAATAGTGAACTCAATAAATATTAATTCACATCCAAGATGAACGGAAATTTCACGCAAGTCCCATAAATATATATTATAAACATAAGGAAAATAATTTGCTTACTAGGTGAAACAGATTAGACTAAAACCAGTTTTGGAATTTATATAGAAAAGGGTGATAGAATTCAACAACGACACTAAATTAGATGAATAAGGTAGAAATTAATTGTTTTAATGTTCAATAACTTTTTAAATAAATCTGTCAGTGGCCATCCATTATTTAATCATCATCTATGATTGTTTATTTGAGTTATATGTCAAGATTGATTTGTAAACCAGCCATAGCTAGTGAATATATATTTCTCAAAATTTATGCAATAAATGTAAGAGTCTACTTGTGCAACTAATAATGAAAAAGTACCATTACCAAAATTTAAAAACAAAACATCAGACTAGTACCAAAAAAAAAGAGAGGTTAAACTGGTACCAGTTTAATCAAAGGATATCAAAAAAGATCACATGATGGTTATTATTGCAACATGAAGTTGCAAAGGCGTCAAACATCAGATAGCTGGATAGGCTTGAGCCAGCAATCCTCAGCTTTCTCCTGCAAGTACTTGAATCAAATTTCACCACTGCAAATTATTTGAACTTGTACCAAAAGAAAAAAAAAATCCATACAAATGGCTCAACTTGATCTAATCAATTGTTGCAATAAATAGAGATTCATACATACATTGATTCTTGTGGGAACATTCTTAGAAAACATGTTCACAACAGGGCTCAGATAACTCCTTCATAATTAATTGTGATGCATCTTAGAAGACAAATTGCATAATTACAAAATTAGGTGGTGAAAGTAACCCGTGTATATAGAGGTAGGTTATATGAACATTTTATTAATATTATTACCTTTACTTTCTTGAGGAGTTCATATCATGTAATCTTGGGCATCGAGCAATCTATTATTATCATACTTGCATTTGGCTGTAGAAGCAAAAGAGAAAAAAAAAAAAAGACATTATGAAAACTTAGTATATATAAACATAACTAATTAGTTACAAAAAAAATTGTGAACTTGAATTGCATACCTACTCCAGTCATTCCAAAGCTCTCTTGCCACTGTTAATATATGTCACTATGCATCAAAAAAATTAAAGCAAAATAAGTAAAAAATTCAAGAAAATTATACGATATCATCATGAATCAAGTTTCTTTTTATTTTTACAAAGATCAAGATCAATGAACTTTCAATATATACATATTGCTAAGAACAACTAAAGTTTAATCAAAAACTTCAGCAGCAGCGTCAATAGCGCCAGCGCCAATAGCTTCATGATTTCTAATTTCACTTATGAGAAAGAGTCAGTGGTGGCAGTATCAACCTCATCATGATTTTTAATTTCACCTACGCAAAGACTTCAGCAGTCACGCCAGCAGCCGCTCCGATAGTGGCACAGTCGAGAGGGGAGAAAGAGATGGTTAGGGTTTTTGAAAGAGACGTGAGAGAAAAAGGGAGGTGAGGTGAGAGAGAAGCACATAAATTGAAATCAGAGAGGAGACGAAGCTGAATCTTAGACTTTGAGAGTAGAACGAAGAAACAAAAAAGTTTGAAGGTTTGGCTTTGGTGGAGGCAGAAGACAGAAAGAGGCAGAGGAAAGAAGGGAGGTACAAATTCTTAGGCCAAATGTTTAAGATAGTGAATTTAGACACGCAGTAACAAAGGAGTTCAAAATCTATTATAATCCGTTGGATCAAAATCTGAAAACTTACAATGAGACAGCACTGAATGAACAGTGCAAAATCCATCAGAACTTATATATATAAAAATATATATATAAATAAATTTTCTATGGGCCCCATCAGTCAGTCTTATTGTAGTTATTACTGTTACAGTACTGTAGCAGACTCCATCAAGATTATATATATATAATAGATTTGTCTACAAAGAATTAATTGTCAAAGCACAGATCAAGTAAATTCTAATAAATCTGGGGCATAATTCACATACAAACACAGCTACGAGTTCCTGTGCTCAATAAATAGACGAAACTAGGGGTGAACTTATGTCAAGATCATGTTTATTTGTTTATAATTAGTGAGACTAAGTTTAATCAATATAGTATTAATCACCTCCAAAGAAAATAGTAAAGTTTTCATAAATGATAGAAGTAATAACCAGCATAGCAACAAAAAAAGCAACATTAAGGTGCTAAACTAGTACATATTGCATAAAAAAAATACGGCGTGTGACAATAATACGTTGATAGTTGAAGAACGGAGCATCAAAAAATTTGTTCCACAAATTGATTAAAGAGGCACTATTCTCTTCTTTAAATTATTAACGAACTACTGTCGCATGTCTCAGCTTTCATAGTATATGCACCAAACTCATATAATTTTTCACATTATTAATTTTTGCTAATGAATTTTTTCATTCCTTAAGGTGGGAGAGCTGAACCAAGAATTCTCTTTTTTTTTTTCTTTTTCTTTTTCTTTTCATATCAATGATTTTTAGTTTTACGACATATAACCATTCTTTTTATCTAGTTTGTAATTATTGGTACACAAAGGAACCAATCTCTGCTCTAGTGGCAAAGACAATACTGTCTGTGTGAGTGATCGCAAATTTAAAATCCAGATTGAATGAATTAATTGTGGATATTAAAAAAAAGTGGAATCACTTGACCTCTAACCCCTACTAATAAAAAATTATTGGTATATAAAAGTTTTTGGGTTCGGACACTGAATGCCACAAGTAAATTAAGAAATCCTTGTTTTGGTCTAAATGCTGATTTTTTTTTTGTCACAAAATTGTCTCTTTGAACTAATGTTTATCAATTCGTACCAATAATTTTATTTCCAGTGATAAACGGAATTTTGAGAATTGTGTGTTTTCTTCTTTATTGACGATGGAAGTACTGTCCCAGTAATATGATTTACCAAAGTTCTACGAAATTGCTAATAATCGATATGAGATTAGAACTAAAAAAAAAAATGGCGTTGGTTGCACATAACACGTTCTGCAAATTGATTGATGCATGCTCTGCTTTAATTTTTACCATTTTGAAGCCACAAATTTGCCTCAAATTTGATCTAATCTGCATCAAATTGCACCAAGTGTTCTTTGTATTACGCTAATTCATAATTCGAACAATTTTTTTTTTTTTTGGAGGAACTTGGCAGACTATGCAAGGGATTTCATTGATCCATAATTCCAACATTTAAATTGAAAATTATTTCACTTTTTGAGGAAAAAGATAGTAAATTTCTGTTCATTGTGAATGTGATTACTTATTGTGTTTTAATTTGATTCACAGTTTTAGGAAATATAACTGCAATAATGTGACGATTTAGCCTCAGATTTTGCTAGTATAATACTCAATAACTGCTCTGTTTTAACTAATAGAGCATTGCATTTACTTTGTGGTTCAATTCTGATCTAATTTGTAGCAATTAGTGTCAAAGTGTTTTTTTTTTTTTTTTTGAACTTAAACTAGGTACAAGTTCGTTTCGAGAGGTTTTAGTTATATATAGTTTATGCTAAGT
>CAXKVR010000796.1:0-19799 GCA_964058845.1 Carex sylvatica
AAATTTTATAAATCTCCAAGGACTTTAGTGCAAATTTACCAATGGTTCGCAATGGAGAGTTCACATTGTGCCACGTATAGTACTGTGCGGGGCGCCGCGTCATTCTCCATTTCGTTTGGGCCACGAAAATGCCAAACAGCTGGCCGCTATTGACCTAGGGCTGACGTTATTTGGGTTGGTTCCTCTCCAATCGTATAGATAATTTCAGATCTGATGGTTAATACGAAGCTTGATCCTCTTACAGAATAATTAGGCTGCAAATCTTAACCGTTCAATCTAAAATTAGCATCTGTGATTTACATGAGATTTTCCAATAAAATCCAGGAAAGTTGGAGAGGAGCCGGATGAAGTTATTGATTTGGGAGTTGGGACGGCACATCTCTCTATAAATTCGCCTTCGCAGGTCGCAGCCCAAGCATCAAAACTCAATACAAAAATAACTTGCGTTGGCATCGGAAAAGAAAGAGGAATTAATTGAAGGAAGGAAAAGAGAGAATTATCGCCTCTTCTCATCTATTCGATTTCGTGAGAGATCTTCCTTCTCGCTTCTAAGTTTTTTAAATCAGGATTGTAAGTTCCTGTCTTTTAATAATTTTCAATTTTATATTCTTCCTCGGTAAATTGTATATGGGGCAGTGAATCGATTGTTCTATTTAAAAATAAGGTTTGAGTCATTCATCGGTTCCCTGCTGCATCGTTGGGGCCGAATTGGGATAATTGGTACGATCTCTAAAATAGGTTTTAGTTTAATGGAATTTAGATTTGAATTTAGTAAATAGATAAATCTGTGTAACATGGTTCAGTGATTGGCTTGAATTAGATGACGATTACTAGAAGATGCAATTATCAATTGTTTCTTCATTAGACGATTAAAAGAGATTTACTTATTGATTGCATGTTTAATATGGAAATAACTAGTACAGATCTAATCAACAATTGTTTATACGCAATTGTTGTAATTCAAATTCTAACCAGGGCTAGCTTTGTTGGTGACAAGAAATTGCATTTCTTTTGGAACCAATTATCACACAGCATAGATTAGATGTGTTGTTAAACTTGTTTCAATCCTAGTTCCCTAGCTTCAGAAGTACCAGCCATAATATAAAGATCTTGAACTTAGAGAGACATGGTTTTATTTTGCAGAATAAGATTTGATGTGTTAATGGAGTCCAAGGGTGGTAAAAAGAAGTCTAGCAGTAGTAGTTCCTTAGAGTACGAAGCTCCTCTTGGGTACAGCATTGAAGACGTTCGACCTGCTGGTGGCATCAAGAAATTCCAGTCTGCTGCATACTCAAACGTAAGTGCATCTCAAATTGATCAATTCATTTATGTTGCATTTTTCTTGTTTAGTTTAATTAAGATAAGATTTTCTTCAGTACCTTGACCTAGTTTACGATTAATTTTGTAACCTGTCTGATATAGGTTGATTAGAGATGAGTATGATATTGCATTAAATTGTGATACCTATCTGATATAGGATGATTAGAAATAAGTTTGATATTTCATGGGAAATAATATCCTACCTGAATTGCTGTGCTTGTTTTGGTTATGTATTTGCTAATGCGTGGAATATTCTTTTATTTTGCAGTGCGCGAAGAAACCATCCTGAGTACCACTTCGTGAAACAAACGTCTAGTTTAGAATTTCAATTTATTTGAGTCTTGAATAATTTCTCTTCTAGCTGATTTCTTCAACAACCAAAACCTCTCTCAGTTTCTGTCCTCTCTGTCTCTTCTCCTCCATCTGCAATGGCAATCATGACTTTTGATGCCCCGAACCCGCACCCAATATCTGCTATCGGGTTCGAGGGCTATGAGAAGCGCCTCGAAATAACATTTGCTGAGGCACCTGTCTTTGTGGACCCTACTGGCTTGGGCCTACGTGCTCTTAACCGGGACCAAATCGACTCCATTCTCGACTTGGCCAAGTGCACTATTGTTTCTCAGCTCTCCAATGAAGATTTTGATTCTTATGTTCTCTCTGAATCAAGCCTTTTCGTGTACCCTTACAAGTTTGTCATTAAAACTTGCGGCACTACCAAGCTCCTCCTGTCGATTCCAAGAATCCTCAAGCTTGGTGCTGAGCTGAAGCTCCCTGTACTGTCTGCCAAGTACTCACGTGGTACTTTCATCTTTCCTGATGCACAGCCCTCTCCGCATCGTAGCTTTTCTGAGGAAGTTACCATTCTAAACTCTTACTTTGGGGGCCTTAAATCAGGAGGCAATGCCTATGTCTTGGGGAAACCTTCTGACCCCAAGCAGAAATGGCACGTGTACTATGCCACTGACAAGCCCGAGAAACAAATGGTTACTCTGGAGATGTGCATGACGGGGCTGGATACTGATAAAGCAGCTGTCTTCTTCAAGACTGCAGCTGATGGGCACGTTTCTACTGCTAAGGAGATGACTAAGGTTTCTGGCATTGCTGACATAATTCCCGAAATGAATATTTGCGACTTTGAGTTCGACCCGTGTGGGTACTCGATGAATGGCATTTGCGGCCCTGCTCTCTCGACCATTCATGTGACCCCAGAAGAGGGTTTCAGCTATGCTAGCTACGAAGCAATGGGGTTTGAACCTGGCTGTTTGGCTTACAGTGAATTGATTAATCGGGTTCTTGCATGCTTCGGCCCATCTGAGTTTTCTGTGGCCATTACTATTCACGGTGCCATTGGAGAGGCTGAATCCTGGGGGAAGAAATTGCATGTTGACGGGTACAATTGCAGTACTTCAGTTGAGCAGCTTCTGCCTGGTGGGGCCATGTTGGTTTACCAGAATTTTACTGTTACTTCTAATGGAATGTCGCCAAGGTCTGTGATTGGTTTTATGGACAAAGCTGAGGTGAAGTCTGGCCTGAGATGGGAGGAGGAGATTGAAGAGACAGATGGAGAACTTATTCTGAGAGGAAGGTGATGGTGTTGAAGGTTAAATCATTTTTATTTTTATTTTTCTGTATTAATCCTTCAATCTACCTATTATGATATGGTGCGTTATAGCAGCCAGAAGAGAGAATAATTGTATTACACCTTGTGACATTGGTGTATGCTTTGATTGTAAATAAGTGCTCTAGGTGGTTTGCTGCTGTCTGCCACAATGAGCAGTTCATCTTTCAAATACTGGTGTATTTATTTGTATGTTGAGTACTTGGTTATAATGAAATATGGATTATGCTAATTGCTGCCGTAGTTGACTATTTAAAACTTCTTTCTAATTGAAATGGTCTCTTTTGATTGGTGTATATTACAAAAGAGCGATGTGGAAATTTTTCTCGATTGATTGGTTTCTTCCAGTGATGTTGCTTTCTAAATCCGCCTGCCTTTGAGAGTGCTGCTTTGTTCTGGCATGGAAGTAGAGAATTTATATCTAAGTTTGCTTGCTTTGGTTCTCGTCTTTTACTGTTATTTGTGGTACTGAGTAGGAGGAACGCCGCTGCTTTTCACTGTTAAATCACTCGATTATCGTGGGGAAGCGATTTGAACCTGTACCGTCCGTGTAAAGTTCCTTTGTAGTGCAGCGGTGCGTATTCTTTTCTTTTTCTTTTTCATTGCGTCATAATGGATCTGTTCATGTATAGTGTCGCTTTGGCTCTAGAAGAAAATACAGATATGAACTTATAAAAGACATACCTATGGCGACTATCTGTTTTCTAGTAAAGAAGAAAATACAGATATGAACTTGTAAGAGACATACATTTTTTCCTATGGCGACTATCTGTTTTCCAGTAAAGAGAACAAAATTTTTTCTTTCAGTTTGTTAGTTTATTTTCCGGGGTAATATATAAAATTTTCAGAAAATTGAGGTGGAATTTTACTTGGGTTATGTATATCTAAATCGTTGTATGAACATGAAAGAAAAATTATTATTTAGATACTGCCCTTTTGAATATTATCGTGAGGCGTACATTCATCTGTTTCCAAACCAACAGATGAATTGATTGGACCAGACGACTCAGAGAAAAGGACTTGACCTGGTAAGTAAAGCACTATTGAAGGAGGTAAAATTACAATGAAAAAAAAAATAATAATAATAAGACAGCAAGTTGGATTTACCCATTCATAAAATACAGTATGCTGGCCGGGTAAGAACAAACAAGTGATTGAGACCCTCCATTTGGAAGCGTGGATCGAAGTGTTCAATTGCAGCATCACCTGCTTGCAGATATGCACTACAGTCGTAAACCGACTATAATAGCAGCAAATGCATGGTGGACAATTATACCAGTAAATAGATCCAAGGGCCGTCAAAATCATGTCCGGTATAGTTGTATCAGCAAATGCATAGCATAAAAACATGAGACATTATTGAACATTCTAACCCTGCTAATATAAGGTTCTACATAGCGATTATAGCACTATAACACAATTATAACTAACTATTTAGAATTATTATAAAATGAAAGCGATTAATAGCTTTATAGCTTTTAAGGTCCAAAAAACGCTATAGCTAACTATTCAAAACCTTCATATTTAAGATACATTAATCAGTGTCGTCCTGTTCTCTTGTTACATGTATTTTATCAACCGACACAAAACTGTTGCTCCAATGCAGTGTATTTTTCTGTTTTTTCCCCTTCAAATAGTAATGCAATATAGTATCAAACATAGAAGTAGTAATGAAACGTAATATCAAACAACAGTGCCTCTTTAATGGAAACATTGCTCAAGCAATAGGTCTTAAACAGCCATCAATAGAACCGCATTTCACGCTTGGATGTTTTGTACTTTCTTTTTCTAATGTTCTTTTAAATTGATTTTGTCACTAGTCATAACCAATAACCAATGCTGACTACTCTTAGCCTTCATTTTTTTTAAAGTCAAAATCGTAGATGATTTTATTAATTTAAAGAGTTATAACGTAAGATTAGATAAAAAAATGTCTTAGAAAGTACTCAGCTGTAAATAAACTAAAAACACAATGGTATGTTCATCTTGTGAAAAAATAAATAAATTAGTCATCCTTGCTTAATGAAAATGACAAAAGTCTAGTAATAGTTTACTCGGCTTACGGTCACCACTCTTGCTGTACAGTGCGGGTGCAATTTGGTAACCTATTTTTATGTAGTTATCACCGTTCTTTTGCGAACTCTCCTAACCACTATGACAATGCAAAATGACGGTAAGAAGTAGCCTATTTAAGGTAGAAAGCCCATTGAACAGAGGCTGAATTTTTTCGACTAGGTGCGATTGTACATGCTAGTCTCTGAATACCTCCTGATCCATTTTGGGAACCAAGATCTTACTTTCTCGAACTCGAATCGTTTTCTTGAGATGGGACGAGTCCCAACCCACCACCTTTACATACGACCTGCTCTCCTCGGAAATAGAGCGTATCATATCAAATTCGGTACGCAATGTCTGGTCAAAATTATTTGATCTACATTAAGATTTATACGCATTTGATCTATAAGTATTTTGAAATTGTTTGCGCAAATTTTGATGCCGATAATTCGGTCCAATGCCCAGAAGCCGAGAAGGCTAGAAGGCCAGAACGAGGATAACTAAAAAATGTTAAGTCTGTAAAGAAAAATTGGAAAAGTTATCTCTCATTCGATCACTTTTCCAACAAAAGGTTCAAGAAATTCCCCTACGAAACAAAAGTGATGCTTTTCCAACTTTCGCTGATTTCTGATCTTAATATCTGTTCCTACTGTTATAGGAGTGTTGTAATGTTAATTACCAGACACATCATAGATACATAACATCAATATGGTGATTTTTTTCAATGCAGAAAATTTTGAAATTAAGATATCATTACATAAAAGAATGTGACAATTAGAAGAGTATTGAAATAATGTTATTCAAATACTACTATATAAAAGTTGTACGATGAGAAATTGAAATAGTGGAATAGTTTGATAAAAAAAAAAATAACACCAACAATAGTACATTTTTTATATTCTTCTCCACTACTTTGTTATTATCATCTTTCTTTGAAAGATCTTAGAAATTGCTGTCCTTGAGCGACCAAATAATGTAATGTGTGTGAACATTCACACTGCAATATGTGTTGCCCGGTGAATAGTGCTATCAAATTGGGCAAATCCTGTGATGTAGCCGGCTCTTCTCGGGTCGTGGTTGCACTCAAAGCTCAACATCATCATCCTCTGAGACAGCATGATCAACATTGGCCAGAAGACCGGCATCTGGTAGTATACAGTCTAGCTCGTGTGCACAGTCGACACAACGCCTTCATCCCACACTTGCTTACATGCTCAACTTGTTGGTGTCTAATACCCTGAAATTAGAGTTCAAATAATTAAAGCCTACCAGACAACGCAATCTCGAATTAAAACAACAGATTGTTCAATTTAACCTTTTCATGACCTCTGGATACATAGTTGTTACAACCGTTGACACTTAATCAAACATGTCCGGTCATATATAGGGTCGTGTCTCAGCGATCAACTGACGGGGCTAATGGTGATGAGTACATTTTAACACACTGTGTAAAGAGTGAGCGATTCTATCAAAATGAGGAACTCTGTCTAATGATGAGAGCAACACTATACAGAGGTATGATATAACATAATCCAAATTGTTGCATAAATCACTGTGAATTGTACCAGAACACGACCCAAAAGTTGTGCGAAATACGCATCATAAGGCGCGTACCAGAGTTTCGAACTAGTTCCAATAATATGTCAACAAAGTATGATATTATTCAAAAGAAGATTTCGAAAGTTTGAAAATCAAAGTGACCTTTTAATTATCTGATAAGAACCTTTCCTTTATCAGCATAGTGCATTACAACTCGAATACCATAATGGGATTAAGCTACCAACGCTTTGACGTATGCTTGTGTACCGTATCTTTATCATATCCATCCGAACCCACGTGTCAGTGATTTTAGAAGCATAAATTTTGTGCCCTCATGTGAGCAGGTGATCCGATTCCGCAATAGGAACCCAAAATTTTATCGGTTAAATAATTTTTACCGTCGATTTTCACTTTGAAAGGTGCATGTTTAATAAATTCAAATTTTAGAGGAGCAAGACTGCAAGATTATTAATGAACAAATTTGAAAACTGTTAGATAATCCTATTATCTGTTGAGAAAACAAATTTTACCAGGCAACTCGGCACGCAACCAGTGTTATACAGTTCATACCAGAACCTGGTCCCCTGCTCTTATTTCTTTCTTTCTTTCCTCTCTTTTTTGATTCTCTTTCAACTTTTAAATCCGTATTGATGCCATCATTTCCTCACCTCAAATATCCGAACCAGAATCAGATGCGTATCATGCTGTGGACCTGTGGTCATAGCCACCTTTATTCTATTATTGACTAACCCAACAAGCTAATAACATACAAAGTACCAATCTTAAAGCCACATTTTTTAACGGGAATTTAAGAAATCAGAGAAAAAATAAACATCTAGAAGCAAACACAACAATATCTCAATTTTTGGAGATTACCGATTTGCCATTGTAAACAATGTTTTATTTCAAACAATACATTTTAATGTCGCACTATCCAAATTTTAATCCCATAGGAAATGAAGAACCACAAATCATATTTCTAAGAATAGGAAAAGAGATCCTTTCTCGCTTGAATTCTTGGTCTGGTTCGCAAAAATAACATGATTTATGCGATATACATTTCTTTCAAAACAAAACCAAGAGAGCCAAGACAACAGATAACAGACAAACAATAAAAAACAAACAAATAAAAAATTTAGAAAAGCTAACAAACCATCCAACCTACAAGTCTACAAGACTACAACCAAGCAAAGCAAAGAGGATGTTGGAAAAGAGAGAAGGCATAGAAAAAAAAAAATCTATGCTGTAACCACCACCTCATGGCTTAGCACTGCAGATTTGGAAGCTTATGCATACAATATAAAAGGGAACAAAAGTATAGAGACAAATTTTTTTTTTTTCATTTTTTGAGCTTTTTTTTTCTTAGGAAAAACAGAATATTGAATTTGAAAGTTGAAAGCCAGAAACTAAAAAATAAATTGACAAACATATATATAAAAAAAATGATTGAGCCTATTACGCCAATATCGCACTACTACATTCCACAAGATAACACGAATCTCAAGACAAGAGGGCCCACCTATTTTTCTCTCCTTCTTCTTCTTCTTCTTCCTCTTCTTCCAAAGCCATTTCAGTGATCTCTCAAGAAAAGAGAGAGAGAGAGAGATGCAAATGGTAACTAAAGTTACCTCTTTTAACTCTGCTCTTCTCTCCCTCTTTTGGAAGCGATCCTTTCCTTCTCGTGTGGGCTTCTATAGACTTTTCCTTGCCTTTAGCTTGGTATCGGACTCGGATCCATAAAGGGTTGCATTTTTATGGGTTTGTGATTTGCAACTGCTTTCTTCTCTCCCATTTCAGTTGCCAAGCTTCTCACCATCTCCTGGTTTTGCAAAGAACAATAATAAAACAGAGGCTTCAATAAAGAAAGAAACAAACAAACAATCTTTTCACCTCTCTCTCTCCTTTACTCTTTCCAACCCCCTCCTAACCTAAATTAAATGCAACTGCACTCAGCTGGTACAGTGAACTCGCTATCGGTACCTGTGGAGAAGTAACCTCTCCTTTTCTCCTCTCTCTTTATTTATTTCTTTCTAGTATCTCTTTTGTCCAATCCGCACGAATTTGGTCTCCGACCTGAAATAGCTACTAAGATCTGCATCCAACAGTACTTTATGGCAATAATGACTAAAATACCCTCCGACACCCAAGGATAGAGCCAGTCAGCCAGTGCTGAGCTCCGAGGAATTTAAAAGACAGGACCAGGGGTATAATCGGGTTTTCAGTTTTCTTTATCGAAAAACGTACCCCCCGGATTTTACGTATCAATAGTGGGAACTCGGCCCATTTCCAAGAAATTTTTTACCTAAAGCATCTCCAGTTATGTAACTGGAGAGGCTATACTGCGGTTTATTTATTTTTCTAAAGCAGTTACGAACATCAACCGAACAATAACTAGGCAAATAGAAACTGGAGAGAATCGTTTCTGAACGACGTTACAGACAGTAATGGTCGTATTTACACAGAATTTTTGGTGGGCCCCACTTGTCATCTCCCATCAATGATTCCTCGATTAACCTACAGGGCTACAGAGTACCGAATTACTGTGGCGCCAACAGTGTAACAAACCGTACATCCAATCACTTGACACATGAGAAATAGAGACTTTCAAAATATTTAGGAGCCTAAAAAGTAGGATTGACCAATCTAAATAGCATACTAGCTATTTCTGAAAGTGACGAGGGTTAAATTCATTTCAATTTAAAAAAAAAAAGAAATTTGTTGACAGAACAAAGCAATTACAAGTAATTTGTATTGTATTATTTATAATGAATGCATGAAATATATGTATGCTAAGTATACATTTAAACTCTCCTATGAAATTTTGTTTCTTAAAAATTAATATTAATAATTGTCATTTGTGGCCACGGTGGCAGCAAAATTAATTAGCACCAGCACTTTTTTTTGGGAAAGAGCGCTTTGGCAAACCGAGCACCGAGTTTGGAAACAAATCAAAAGGAGGGCTGGGATTAATTACAGAAGGATTTATTATTATTAATTGTTGCGAAAATAAAGGAGCTGTGTTGCCATGTGCCTAGCCTGGCGAGCAACAGACTCGACCACCAAAACACCCCTGAACGAGTATCCTCTGCATTAACTCAAAAGATAATCTTTTGAGTTTTAATGAAGGATGGCCGTCTGATCAGGATTGGAGCCAATCCGGCTCCACCTATGACGCTCGGGGTTCTTCAATATTAGTGCGGATCTTAATCGTACGGTTTAGATCTATTAGTGTACAGCGAGTTAATGCAGAGGATACGAATTCAAACACCCCCTACAAAAAAGAAACAATAGAATTCCCATGCTATCCCTGCTATCATTTGGCCTATCGACACGTTACCCCACCCCCCACCCCTGATTTTTTTCCCATGCTACCCCTGCAGTCATCCGGATGACCAAATCACCAATTATTGGGTCGGGTTTTCTTTGAATCACTTCGCGTTCAATATTTTCTTTAACATCCTTCTCTGTAATTTTAACATGACAGAAAATCAGGGGTGTAAGCGGAGCGGATAATGCTCATACCATATCGGCATTTGTCGCATAATGAGCGAATACGAATACGGATACGAATAGTAAACGGATATTAAAATTCAAAATCAAATTCGCCTTAAACGGATACGAATACGGAACGGATAGTCCATGGATACGAATTCGAATATGGATATAAAACGAATAATGGTCGGATAATTAACATATATGAATTTCTAAGATACAAATATTAATTAAAAAATTAAATATAAATATTAATGATAATTATAAGTGGATGGAGAGATGACAGATAATATATTCATATAATATATATATCAAATAAAAAAATGGTAACAAAAAAAGTTGTGGTGTAGTGGTTTAAAGCTTAGTTCAAAGGTCTTAAGATGAGAGTACATGAGTTCAAATCTCACCTATAACAAATATTAATTCCTCTTTTATTAGAGTTCGGATATCCGCTATGTTTAGGACTCTAAATCCGTATCTGTATACAGAAATTATTGGGTTTCGGATAGTCCGGATATCCGCTCCGTTTAGGACTCCGTATCCTAATCCGTATCCGGATCTTCTATGGATATTAAAAAATTATCCGAATCCGGATATAGTTTGAATTCGGATAATTTCCGAATACGGAGCTTTCGGATTCGAATAATTTTGAATAATTTCCAAATACGGAGCGGATATCCGCCGAATAATCCGATTCCGTTTACACCTCTACAGAAAATACTAGACTGTCTATTTACCTTAATTGTACACATCAGAAAACAATCAACACAAAGCATTCAGTAGTTAATAGTAAGTAAGATCAAATGACGTATTCTTATTTGAAGGATCATGTGTGATATGCTTGACAAAAAAATTGTAGATGTCATGGGTCAACAAACTAAAAGAACCGGAATCATGTGTTTGATGAATATTAAATCCAATTCGATTAATGTTTTATCGAAATCGTTCAATGCATATTACATTAAGATTTACATAAACAATTTTAAATTTTATATATTAAATATGTACGATTCTTAATATAGACTAAACAGTTAAAATCATATATTACAAAAGAACCTAGTTCATGCATGTCGCTAAAAGTGCATTAAATCTTAATTCTCGTCTCATCCTCACAAAAAATAGCGTACTCTTTTAATTAGTTGAATTAGGTATTGAATTTAAAGAGAAAATTGACAAAGTAATTTTGTAAAATGACAGACTGCAAAAGACAATAATAAAACCAGAGACGAGGAAGTCAAATAAATAAATTATAAAATGTGTTCAAGATAACTTCTCTAGGAATCGAAATCGTTCAATGCATATTAAGATTTACATAAACAATTTTAAAATTCATATAGATTAAATGCGTACGATTCTTAACACAGACTGAACAGTTAAAACCAGACATTACAAAAGAACCAAGCTAATGCATGTCACTAAAAGTGTATTGAATCTTAATTCTTGTCTCATCCTCACAAAAAATAGCATACCCTTTTAATTAGTCGAATTAGGTATTGAATCTAAAGAGAAAATTGAGAAAGTAATTTCATAAAATGACGCACTGCAAAAGACAGTAGTAAAACCAGAGACGAGGAAGCCAATTAAATAAATAAATTCAAAAATGTGTTCAAGATAACTTACTTCTCTAGAAATCAAAATTGTTCAATGCATATTAAGATTTACATAAATAATTTTAAAATTCATATAGATTAAATGCGTACGATTCTTAACACAAACTGAACAGTTAAAATCTGACATTACAAAAGAACCTAGCTCATGCATGTCACAAAAAGTGCATTGAGAATCTTAATTCTCAGGTCAGAAGAAATAAGGCCTCTTAACCAATTTGAATTTCAGGTCAGACAAGGGTGTAGAGAAAATGCGTATTACCTTTCTACCCTTATTGAAGAGAGATGGGCACAAAGAGCTAGATGTCGTTGGCTCTCAGAGGGAGACAATAATACTAGGTTCTTTCATTCCTATGCTTCGTCTCGTTTAAGACGGAACAAGGTGCTTTCCTTAGAAGTCGATGGGGTATGCATTACAGACGAAGAGCAAATACAGCAAGCATTTTTCTGCCATATAAAAGGTTTTTTAGGGGTGCAATCTCTGGTCACACCTTTTAACCCTTTGACTCTTTATGAAAATGGGCCAAACCTAAGTGCACTGCAGGAGCCGTTTTCAATTAAGGAGGTAGAGGAGACAATTCATAGTCTGGCCAATAATAGAGCTTCGGGTCCGGATGGGCTGCCAAATGAATTCGCTAAGATATACTGGGCTGATATCAAGTCAGATATTCTAGTTCTAATCAAAGGTTTCTATGATGGCTCAGCTAATATTGAGGCTCTAAACAAGGCTAATATTGTGATGATTCCCAAAAGGGAAGACGCTGTGCTCCTGAAGGATTTTCGACCAATTAGTATAATCAGTCTCATTCCGAAAATAATCTCAAAGATGTTGGCTAAAAGGTTAGCAAAATTCTTGCCTGAGCTAATTTCGATAAACCAAACTGCATTTGTGAAAGGGCGTCAAATTTATGAAAATTTTGTTGCTCTACGGGAGGTGCTGCAGCACATTTCTCATGCAAAGGTGAAGGTAATTTTTCTAAAAATTGATTTTGCTAAGGCCTTTGATTCGGTAAGTTGGGATTTTCTTTTTAGGGTAATGGAAGCTAGAGGTTTCCCGATTAGGTGGATTGATTGGATTCGGGTTCTATTAAATACATCATCTTCTCGGATTGTATTAAATGGCCGAATCTCGGATTATTTCAAGCACCAGCAAGGTCTCCGTCAAGGGGATCCTTTGTCTCCTATGTTGTTTATTTTGGCGGTAGATGTTCTGCAAAAAATGTTGGAGAAATCGGGTCTACTTGTATCTTCTTCTATCTCTAGGAAAATCAAGGTACCGATTCTACCGTTTCAATATGCCGATGATACGGCAATTGTAGCTTCAGCAGACACAACCACCTTGGTGACTCTAAAGGTGGTTTTGAGGCTATTTGCTCAGGTTTCGGGCTTACAAATAAATTATGATAAAAGCTCGTTCTTTCCTTTTCATATCTCTTTTAACCACATTAGAAGAGCTGCTATTGTGCTTGGATGTTCTCAAGCGGCCATGCCTATGTCGTATCTTGGTATGCCTTTGACTATTGCTAAGCCGAATAGACAGGCCTATGTCCCACTGATTGAGAAAATAAGATTGCGAATTGATGGCTGGCAAGGTAAATTTTATCAAGGGGTGGTAGAATTCAACTCATTAAATCGGTTCTCGCTAGTGTCCCGATTTACATGATGACTTCCTTTCTTTTGCCGAAATGGGTGATTGATAAAATTGAACAAATGTGTCGCAATTTTCTATGGGGTCGAATGGTGGGTCAAGGCAGAGGTATTCACCTGCTGAATTGGGAGGTATGTTGTATGCCGACCAAGTATGGAGGTTTGGGTATACCTAATTTATCGATCAGAAATACTTCTCTTCTGTTGCGATGGTGGTGGAAAGCTTACTCTGATAGACAAAGCCTATGGTCGGTTATTGCTTCTTCTATAAGAGGTATGCACTCTAGCTCGGGCATAGTGGTTTGGTTGTCAACTGGATCTTTCTTTTGGAATCAGCTTGTTAAAATTAAGCCTTTATTTCATTGGTGTGCGGTTTGGACTGTTGGAGATGGGTTTCGGGTATCATATTGGTATGATTCATGGGGGCTGCCCCCGATTAGATCACTCAAGGATGGTATGCAAAGGCCGATAAAACAGATTATGTCTTTGAATGAGATGCTCACACGGTGGCCCATTATTTTTGACCATGCAATGGATGAAATTCCACTCTTAAGTGATACATCTGATGTCCTCACTTGGAGATGGAGTGGTTGTGGTCAGTATACTTCGGCTTCTATTTACAGTATATTGCTTACAGGTGGCCGAGAGAAATGGAGGCATGCACAGCTTTGGCGGGCTTATACTCCTTCTAAGGTGAAATTCTTTACTTGCATGTTGCTTCATGACAAAATTCTTACACATGATGTTATGGTGAGAAGGGGTTTCACTGGTGATCCTACATGCGTAATGTGCCATTTGAACTGTTTGGAAACATCTTTCCACCTGTTCTTTGGGTGCAACTATGCTAGACATGTATGGGTGTGCATGGGACAGTTAGTGCAATTAGATTCATCGCCACAAAGTCTATGGGAATTATCTTGGAGTCGGTACAAGGTATTTGTTAAGGAGCCGAAACGGGTATGGATGACTCGTGTTATGGCTGTTCTTTGGGGAGTGTGGAAGCAGCGAAATGCATGTATTTTCAGTCGACAGTGGAAACCTCCGTGGTTGCTAGCACGAGATGTCAAGGCAGAAACAGAAATGTGGCTTAAATGTTGTAAAGGCTAAGTTCGTTTTTGTTGAGAGAAGAGTATGTAGTTTTTTTTTTTTTTTTTTTTTTGAAGTTGTAAACACATCTCCTATTGTACACCTGGTAGTCGCTACCTGGATTTAAAAAAAAAAAGAATCTTAATTCTCGTCTCATCCGCACAAAAAATGGCGTACTCTTTTAATTAGTCGAATTAGGTACTGAATTTAAAGAGAAAATTGAGAAGGTAATTTCGTAAAATGATGCACTGCAAAAGGAAGTAGTAAAACCAGAGACAAGGAAGCCAATTAAATAAATAAATTATAAAATGTTCTAAAATAACTTCTCTAGAAAATGGTTGGAAATTCGAGTAGACTATAGGTGTAACAATTCGATCTTTTAGTCAATTTATTACTATTCGAAACAAAATTTAAGTGTAAATTTAATTCTAAGATAGTTAGTACTACACGTCGCGTGTGGATCTTTGTATAGTTGTAAGAGTAGTGACATTCTTTTTCGTTCTAATATCAGATATACGCAACAACAAGAGTAAATTTCACTGGATGTCACTAAACTTTGTCATTTGTAACGAATTAGTCACTTAAGTTTATTTTGTTCCTTTGTAGCCACTGAACTTTTTATTTATCTCAATCAAGTCACAAACACACATAATAACGCACAAACACAGATAATTAGTGACCATGGCACTAGGTCTGCAAACAAATCGAACCAAATCGAACTTATCCCAGTTTAAGTTTGAATAAGATTCGAACCGAATTGATTTGATTTGTTTCGGAACGAACTAATTTTGAATCGAATTAATTGTGAACTACAAATTTTTTGAAACGAAGTCAATCGAATTATGAACTATAATTTTTTTTACAGCCCTAGTTATACCGGTAGTTTATGCATTAGTTCTCTTCAATCGAAATAAAATTCACACAATTTTCTTTTACATTTCACAAATTCACACTGATAGATTATGGACCAGCTCAAGATTCCCTTACCTTTTGTGTTGCTGGATTGATTAAAATCACGACATGGACCTAGTCAAATGAAACTTATTTCATCGTTAATTTGTTACGTTGCTGAAATATTTTCCTATTATAAGTACCATTATATTAACAACTTTAAGCTTTTATATAAGTTCGGTTCCTGCATTATTAAAGATTGATGGTTGAATCCGTTAGTTGCATTATCTAAGATTCAAACCTAAATAGTTTGCGAATCAATTTTAAGAGAATTATACCCAGTTTGAGTTTGATTTGAATAAGATTCAAATCGAACTGGTTTGATTTGTTTCAGAACGAATTAATTTTGAATCGAATTAATTGCAAATTTTTCTCTAATCAAACTCAAATCAAATCACGAACTACGAACCTTTTGTGCAGTCCTACATGGAACATACAAAAAATAAGATTGAAGTTTCAGTAGTACTAAGTGATTGAGAAAGACAATTTTTGAGTTAGTGAATGAGAATAATGCTAACCCGAGTGGTTTGAAAAAATAATACTAACTTTAAACTATTCGATTTAGTAAAATTATCATTTGAATAGTATATTTAAAATCGCGATGGAGAAATAAATAAAATAATGATTAAATTAATATAATATTTAAACTAATATTATATTACATTTAAACTAATATTATATTATATTTAACATTTAAACTAATATTATAATTTATATATCATTTAATATTTAAACTAATATTATATTATATATTATATTATATATTATATGATATTTAATACTAATCTCATCTGATATTTTATTTAGTTAATACTAACCTAAGATTTAAACTAATATTATATTACATTAAAATTTTAAATTAATATTATATTATATTTAATCTAACATTTTATTTAATATTAATCTAATTTAATACTATATTTATTTAATACTAATATAATATTTAAATTAATATTACATTACATTTAATGTTTAAACTAAAATTTTATTTAATAGTAATCTAATTTAATATTATATTTAATTATAATCTAATATTTAAACTAATAATATATTATATTTAACATCTAAACTAATATTATATTATATTTAATATAATATTTTATTTGATACTAATCTAATATGATATTATATTTATTTAATACTAATTTAATATTTAAACTAATATTATATTACATTTAATATTTAATATTTAAACTAATATTATATTACATTTAATATTTAATTTTAAATTATATTATATTTAATCTAACATTTCATTTAATATTAATCTAATTTTATATTAATTAATTTAATACTAATATATTATTTAAATTAATATTATTTTATATTTTATATTTGATTTAATATTTATTTAATACTAATTAAATATTTTAACTTACTCTAATTGAGAAGAATGAAAACTATTTTTTTATTAATATCACTAACTCCACTAGTTCTATTCTTACTAGCTCATAATCTCTATAAGTTACAAAAATAGAGCTATTTTTTTAGCTAAGTTAATTTTCCAATTTGGGTTTGAATCATACATTTTGAGAATAGTGGAGTTAACGCTCTATTCTCAACCCACCCAAACGTAACCGTAGTGAACTTCTGCTTGTATAAATCATTTCATTGTTTCTCACTGATGTGAAAATTTTACCTATAAAAGCTTGTTGTGGTTATGTTAAGGCATTCATTGCATTTGCACAAGTACCAGAACTTAGTTTTGAATTGAAATATTTTGCCAAGTTCCCCGAGTCCACAAGTATACAACTTTTTGGGAAATTTCAGTATACCCCTCAAAAACATCAAAGTTATGTATTTCCCCTTCTAATTTTTTTAATATTATATATACCATCTAAATTTGAAAAAATCACAAATTACTCATTTTATTTTATTTTTCTATTAAAATTCAATTATAAATTTATAAATATTAATTTTATCATTTATTAAGAAAATAAAAATATGTAGATTTTAAAAAATATCAGTCTTCTAATTTGTCAATTTTCAACGATAAATAATTTATTTCTCTACTTCTGTCGTGTTCACAGTGACATTTAAGTATACATTTATATATGTCATCATAAGTATATAAATGGTGACATGGATATATTTCTAGATAAAGGGTGAATGCATATTTAATAAATTTAAAATGAGTTTTAATAAAGAAGGCAATAAAAATAGATAAATTTGTGAGTTTCTGAAATGTAGAAGAATAAATATGATATTATGAATTATTATTTCTTTGAGTAAAGATTGGAGGTCAAGTCACTCAACTATTTAATACATTTGTTATTACCAATAAATGATTTCTCCCATCCGAATTTCGAACTCATGATCTCCTATATGAAGACCATTTGCTTTTACCACTAGACCAAATATTAGTTTTTATAATATTATGAATTTTAGAGGGAAAAATACGTAATTTCAAAGTTTTTAGGAGAATATGTAATTCCTCCCAAAATTTGTACTGCTAACTAAAAACATTCACACAAGTAATTCAAATCGAATAAACCTAAACACTGGAATTACTTATCAACATTCATACAGTTTAATTTGATACCAAGGCAACGAGATTTTTGAATTCCGCTAGCTCTATCACTTGATGTTGAGTAGGAACACTATATTAAAACCAATTTTATTACTCTCTCAAGATATTCTTAGAACTCTACTGCTTAATTATCTAACATCCAAGATTACACCATATACTACTTATATTATCATATACCTCCAAACTACTACAACACTCTACTTGATTTCACCCTTACTCTCTTATTTTGCTTGGATTGCTTTCTTACTTAGATTGTTTCAAAGTGGAGACCAAGACCCCTATTTATACTTGCTCCATGAGAGCTAAAGAAACATCTAGATCTAAGATATTTTTGGCCTCTTCTAGATTTTTCTACATCGTACACTACAAGATATTTTATTTGGTAGTTTCTAGACAATTCTTGATATCTTAATGAAAGCTAATTTTGGGCTTGGGCTTGTTTGCAATTTGTTATATGTAGAAGTGAAGACATTGATCATGGGCCTTCAACACTCCCCCTCAATGTCACATTTTGATTCTTCGATTGACTAACCATTCCAAGTTGTGCCCGCATTTCTTTAAACTTTTCGACATTGAGTCCTTTTGTGAATATGTCTGCAACTTGCTCTTCTGTCGGTGTCAACTTCATGTGAATCTCACCTTGTAGAACTTACTCTCGTATGAAGTGGTAATGTACTTCTATATGTTTAGTCCTTGCATGGAACATCAGATTCTCTACAAGGCATACGGCTGACCTGTTGTCACAATGAAGTGTTACTTGATCGATTAGTTGATGGAGATCCTTCAGCAAGCGTATCAACCACGTGCTCTCTTGTGCTGCCATAGCTGCTGCTCGGTACTCTACTTCGATTGTTGAGAGTGACATAGTAAGTTGTCTCTTGCTGCACCAGAACACGACTTCTAATCCTAAACTAAAGACATAACCTGTTGTTGATCGCCTCATATCACAGTCTTCAGCATAGTCAGCGTTGCAGTAACCCGTCACTTGGCATTTTCCTCATTTGTGGTACATTATGCCATAGTCCAAAGTACCCTTTATGTATCGGAGTATCCTCTTGATAGCTTCAAGATGTGGTTTCTTTGGGCTCTACATATGACGACCTGTTACTTCAACTGCATAGGCGATGTCAGGTCGAGTAAGTGTCAGATAGATGAGACTACCTACCAATTGTCGATATATCCTTGTATCTTCTAGATCCTTTCCTTCTTCAGCGCGAAGCTTGATGTTATGCTCCATTGGTGTAGATAATGGTTTGCACTCCAACATGACATAAGTCTCTAAAATATATTTTGCATACTTGTGTTGGCATAGGAAGATACCTTCTTTTGTCTTCTCTACCTCGAGTCCTAGGAAATGTTTAAGCTCTCCAAGCTTCTTCATCTGAAATCGGACTGATAGGTTCTCCTTTGTTTGTTGAATCTCCTGAGTAAGGCCTCCGGTCAAGATGAGGTCGTCCACATATACCAAGATTATAGCGAGCTTACCTCCCACGTCTTTAATGAATAGACTGGAGTCTGATGTTGCCACTGTGTAGCCACTTTGTACGAGAAACTCTGCAATTTTTCCATACCATGCTCTTGGAGCCTGCTTTAGCCTATACAATGCCTTCTTGAGCTTGCACACGTACTCTGGGTGGGTCTTACTTTCGAACCCTTACGATTGATCCATGCAGATGTCTTGATCAAGCTCACCATATAGAAAGGCATTCTTCACATCCATCTGTCACAACTTTCAGTTTTTGTTTGCTATTAGCACTAGAAGGACTCGTATTGTTGTTATATTTGCTACCGGACTAAATGTCTCGTCATAGTCTAGTCCGTACTACTGTGAAAACCCTCGTGCGATAAGTCTAGCCTTGTACCTTTCGATTGAACCATCTGCTCGAGTCTTCACCTTATACACCCACTTGCACGAGATTGGCTTTACTCCTTCTGTCTTGAGCATCATATC
>CAXKVR010000797.1:0-23601 GCA_964058845.1 Carex sylvatica
GCATGGACGTTGGGGCAATCCAATCGATCTCCGAGAGAGAAGCGAGTATGAAATGCTGCTTGGGTGGCAAGAGCCTGGGCACTGTGGAAAAAAAGAAATAAAATATTTTTTTCAAACAAAAGGCATTATGTGAAACAATTAATTAATGATACCATTTTTGGATGTCATTTTTTTGGTCGCACTTAGATCTTTTGCGAAGATGAAACTAATAGGAGCATACTGCATTCTCTTGTCGATCATCAGCTTCTAGAGTATTAGGTTAGGTTGTTTTAACCTGATCCAAATTCTTATAAGGGAACGACTAACAGTACCTCCTATTCAATCTTCTATCTGTCCTCCGCACTAAAAGATTAAAAAAAAAGTACAACGGAACCACTAACTGACGCGCACGTGCTAATTGCCACTAAAGAGCAAGGTTAACACGATTTTATTAATAATCAAAATATATAGTATTCATACCTACAAATTTATAATATTCATATTTATTATCTATAATAGTCAAAACTGGAGGGGACCATTAATCTTGGGAACTAGTAACGACCAGAGGGACCGCTGATGTCTTGTGACAGTCTAGATTGGAGACCGCAACCGTCTGAAAGCGACATTTACCAAGATTGGAGACCACTACAGCGAATCTATATAGTATTCATATCTAAAACAATGAAGTATTCGTACATGTTCCAAATAATTTATACTATTCAAAATTCAAAGTCAGATTCATCTCTCTCACTCCACCTCTTCCAAGAAGTATTCATATCTAACATGAAGTATGCATAACTAACAAATGAAATATTCATATCTAACTAATAAAGTATTCATATGTTCCACTTTGACAACCTTCGCTGCGCTAGCATGGACCCCCTCCAATGGTGCACCATGCTCTCCCGATCGAATCTTGATGGTGCACCACTCTCTTCTCGTCGTATCTCGACGGTGCACCACTCTCTCCTCGTCGTATCTCGACGGTGCACCATGCTCTCCTTACCGGATCTCGTCGGATCTCGACGGTGCACCGGATTAATTAATGCCAATCATTAATAACTACTTTTGTTAGTTAGAACAAGTTGAGCTGGGAGAAACTATTAGAAAACTACTTCTAGAGGGACAATATTTTATTCTTCTTATAAATAAACATTTTCTTTATATCAATATATTATCGCCATAACTTTTAAAAAAAAAATTATGGACTCACAACGATATTTTACAAAAAAAAAAAATTGAAAGAAAAGTATTTTATCTTAACTTTTAAAAGAAAAGGACATTTTATATAATGAACCGTATCAATCAGACCACTCATGTGATCTAAATATTAGTCGGAATCAAAGACGGCTCAATGAGCAACCGATTAAATTCGATGTCAATTCAGAGTCGTCAGATCTGCAATAAAATTTGCGAGAACAGCTTTAAAAGCTGTGAAGATCAAGTGAGTACGAATTTGAACGGATCAAAAAGTCTTGAATTTGGTCCGATCGGATCAGCATCCCCTCCATATTAATACGTTGAAGCCATTTTTTAGAAGTTAATAGAGCGTGCGCGATGATATATAGCCCACTTCTCAAAAGACCTTTTCTAGACCCAACAATAAACTTGTGTATTATTTTAAGAGAAATATGGGCCTAAAATTGGCCCATATTCCAGAACTGGTTTTTTACCAAAATCTGAGCATACTATAGCCGAATAGCAGCTGTTCAATTAATTCCTTGTGGGGTTTAACAGAGACAGATTCTCATGGGATGTGTTGATTGAGGTTGAAATCCTGGTAAGGTAATTAAAGTTGGAATTCTGGTTAGGTACAGGCCTACCTGTTGAAATAACATTCGTTCATAACATCCATTGTACATTACAATGTAGTATTAAGAAGATTCTAGCTATCATATTCCTTTACAAGTTCAATGTATAAATCCATATTTCGGCTGTTTTGGAAGATGCAGAGGAACATTTTCCTATCCGTTTGGATTTCTGTGTACTAATTATTCAAGACTCCAATAATAATCTGAGGTCATAATTGATCCGTATGATTTTTTTTTCTTTTCCAACGGTGATCTTATATTCAGATTTAAGAACTTAATAATATCATTGACCTTAATTTTTATTCAGTTATCAATAGCTGGCATTATATTCATGATTAATATTACATAAAACATGGAAAAAATTGCTTTCAAAATACATTGTTGGTATTATGATTTATAAATCATTTATAGCCGCTAAAATACTAAACACTAAATGATTTCTCATTACTCAAAACTGCAAAATATTTGCAAACTCGTAAAGTAATTTATTTGCAAACTTGTAAAGTAATTTTTTTTTTTAATAAAGATAAAAGTATGCCCCCTTTGTTTTCATAAATCTCATTTGAAATTGGATTTTTTTTAAGTCTTCTCTCCTGTACAAAAAGTAATGTTTAAAATATTTTTTTAAGCAGAAAGCGTAATGTTTAAAATAAATTGTAGTATTATGTGGTTGTGAACAAATAACCAACAAAACAAAGTAAAAATTGATTGGCCATTGAATGACGGCCATCATCATAACATCATATTTCGAATGTGCCATTTAGCCACAAATTGGGAGAATATTTGACTTGAATTTGTGACCAGAAGTGGCTAAATGGCACTAATGCTCTTGGGTCACAACACAAAATAGATCCTCTGTGTCAGGCAATTAGAGATAAACTATGTGGCGGGTTCCGAAGGAAATGTTGAGAGAGCACGGATTCATGGACCTCAGAGGCTCAGATTTAGCTATTTTTCTACCTTTAAATTTCTCATCATAAACTTATCTGTGATGCTACACAAAATATGGTCTATTGCATTGGTTCAGAGAACCCCAAATACACAATTAGACGAAACAAAAAGCGGTCAAAAGACTAAAGAGAGAATTGCCTTTCTATCTTGGCAATAGATTGCCACCTGCATTAGAGACAAGACCCAGATGCATACTTTCTCCAGTAGAAAAAATATTATATGGGGTCCGCTTAAACGAATTTATCCATTTATTTGTTTATATTTAACTTAATTAACATATATATTTCATCATCTTTTAATAGATTATTATGCATTATCTTATAATGAAATTTATGGCTTTACTACATTTTAAAAAATAAATTTTAAAATTTGTATAATAACGAAAAAAAAATTAAGATAATTATCCTCCTATGTTGTGATATAAACCTGAATTTCTTTTTCCTGCTCTAATGAAATTGATGGCTATGTCCTTTTACTTGCTATTTTCCTAAATACTGGGTTATTATGTCATTTTCTTTTTGTTTTATTTCGATTGACCCGCCGTAGCTATTTGTGTTTTAATAGAGTCAATTGACTTCATTAAATTACAAAATTTATTTGGTATTTTTCATAAAATGTGTTTTTACCACGAAAACAAATTTACAAAATTAATGGACTACCCTTTAAGTAATAAAAGTTCTACCTAACCGCTAGACAAGATTCAAAAATATATTTCTAATTTTATGTTTTTTAAAGAAAAAAGATACTCAACTTTTATAAATTACGGCTACTGATTTATTTCTAAAATATCTTTCTATTTCGATATTTTTAAAAACATCATAACAAAATTATGGCTCATTCAAAATATGTGTGCCAACCTACAAATTATTCTGATTTTGCCCATAGATAATAACCATAATAGAAATATTCTATGCAACTCATATGGGTAACAACTTTTCTTCATTCCATTATTAAGCACGTTGGGTGTCCGATCTGCCAACGACTACGATTGAAAGATGAAATTTTGAATTTAATCTCAACTCTCCAATTACATAATATATCTTATTTTGATTAAATACATACGAATAATGTGTAGAAGTCTAAATTTAACTAAAAAGATACTCGCCACACGTATCAACACACGATGCATTACAATCCAAATTCAATAAACTCTGAAATTGAGCGATATAATTTGTTTCTTTATTTCATTCATTCCTTATTTCTCCCTCTCCAATTTAGCGATATAATTATGTTTTCTTATTTCATCCTTATTGCTCTTCTATGTTTCTATAGCTATTGCCGTGAGAATTTTAGAAATATTATAAATTTTGTTTCTATAAAGGACATGAAGAATGGAAAGAAGAAAAAAAATTAGAAAGGTCACCAAAAATATGAAATCATTGGTACTTAAATACCAATTTATTTTTCATTTCAGGTTTCTTCGTTCAGTTTGCTTACGACATGGGTATTATATCTAATCAGCTGTATCCGTTATTCTATTTTGTACAAATTAATTTTAAATTAGAAAGTTATTATTTGAAATCATTGGTACTTAAAATGCATAATCATCACATCATCAAATTATTATAAGGGATCACGATTCAAAGTAATTATAAATACATAATCATATAATTCTATTCAAATATCATGTCCCTCAATTTTTAAATAATTATTAATTTTATTGAATGTTTTCTTTTCATATTTTTTCTCTCTTACTGTATATCCCGTTGCAACTCACGGACATGATACTAACATATTTATTTGTCATGTAATTACACGAAATAAGATTTTTCGAAATGAAAACCCACACTCATAAACGATACGTGAATATATAGAAATTAACCCACGTACTGTCTATTTCAAGTTGTCAGATAAAATGAAAATTATCTCAGGGTATTTGACATAAAATGGAGAGCAGGTGATCATGCTTTCTATAGCCAAACACGGCTCTTATACTGTATGAGTTGTGAAAACTTCTCAACAGATGCATGCATCCTCCAACAAGAAGTCAAGAAGCAAATTTTCTTGCAACCAATAATGAAGCATGCAATAGACAATAGTGACAGAATTTACATGTGGCTCAATGGAAAGTGTATTTTGCTCTAAGGTTTTTTAGAAAACAGGTTTACAAACAGTGAAACAAGTCATGTTTCTATGTACTGTTCAATTTCTAAGAATAGTATCTAGATAGTGGGAATATACCGGAAATCTTTAATAAAAATAAATAAAAAGATAGAAAGGTATACTTGATGAACATCGGCTTATACAGCATAAGAGCATGACTGTCATGCCGCGAGTTTATCCCCAACTTAATGATTTATATTTTTTAATACATTTTATGATTGATGATGTAAATATAATTAAAATTTATTTAATTATAATTTGTAAAATCATTGGTTTTATGCAACAACAATAAATATTTTATCTTACGCGTACTGTAGAATTTGTAAACCCAAAAAAATATCCAGGAACTATTTTTTTTGTTGTTATTTAAATCAAAATAATAAATAAAAAAACTTGCTAATGAAATGTTATCTCTACTAAATTTATAAACCCAAAAGAATATATACTCCGTAAAAGTTGTTGGATCAAAACTTGCTAGTGTAATGTTATCTCTACTAAATTTAATTTGCGTCTCTCTCTCTCTTTTTTTTTTTTTTTGGAGAGTTCATATTTTATGTTTCTTTTCTCATTTATAAGTTATCACGCAAGCTAACTGTATTGTTATTCATTATCCAGCCAATATTTTTATTTTTACTCATTTTTAAAAATATTTTAATAAAAATAATCAGGGTCTGATCAGAATTTTAAAAATGCCCAAACCGTGAATTTTTTCCACGGCCCTGATTTTTGTTTTTTTGCTTTTTTTTGCACTATAATAGAGTTTGAATAAATAAAATATCCACGGTTTATTTTTTTTAATGTATATATAATATAATATATGTATATGTATATATAATATATGTGTATATAATATAATATATGTATATGTACATATAATATATGTGTATATAATATGAGGAGGGATCAGATGACACCCTTTTTTGGTGATATCGGATAACATCGTCCATTTTTAAAGTCCAAACAGTTAATTCAAACCGTTCAACTTGATGGATATATTAAAATGTGCTTGCAGATCAAATTTTATATTTTTCTGAATTTTTTTACTATTTATTAAGATGGGTACAAAAATTCGACGGTCTGAATATAGCAAATTTGTTAAATACTTGATAAATAGTAAAAAAATTCAAAAACATGTAAACTTTGATCTGCAAGCACATTTTAATATATCCATCAAGTTGAACGGTTTGGATTGATTGTCTGGACTATGAAAATTTTGAAAATGAACGATATTATCCGATGTCACCAAAAAAGGGTGTAATCCGATCCCTCCTCATATAATATAATATATATATATGTATATAATATAATATAACATAATATAAAATAATATAATATAACATAACATAACATAACATAACATAACATAACATAACATAACATAACATAACATAATATAAAATAATATAATATAATGTATGTATATAATGAGGAGGGATCAAGTTATAACAATTTTTGAGTTACAATAACCATTTTTTTATATTTTCAAAGTTCAAACTGTCAATCCAAATGTTAGTTTGTAATAATCTAGAAGTCAATAATACGATAAATTATCATAAAGCTTTGTTCATGAATTGAGTGATTAAATAAACTGTCATTTTGTTGCCTTGAATATTATTACATTTATGAATCATTCCTTTATCTGACTAGAGTCAATAACTGGAATTGTGAAACTTCATAATATAGATGTTATATATTCTTAAAAGTCACTAACCGAGGTAATTAGCAGGAACACTAATTAACCGTTACAAGGTTAGTATGTGGATTAAAAGATGGTCAAGTTTTACAGACCACTGACAAGAGATGTCATTTTAATCACATAGATACATGTTCTAGGAACATGGTATTTGACAGACCCCGAATGAAACATTAAATGGAATTGTGTACGTGTCATTAATGTTTTCATTCAGTGTTAAGTTCTAAAGTATGAGGTATTCATCTTTCCTACTAAGAAATGTGTATGTGTGATTGTTATCTAACGCTGTCGGTAAAACGCAGTTATAACGGTAGCTTTTCGGTACACATAACTTAGCTGAGGTAGTGATGGTTTACCAAAAGTACTATTGTCCCTCGTATCTCTATACGAGCTATAGCATCACTGGGCCCCTTGATAGAGTAAGATTATCTCCTAGCGGTATAATTACAAGAGTAATTATATTTGATAATCTGCTCAAGATCAAGAAAAGATTAAGTTTGCAAGGATGACACACACCTACCTTGAAACTGATCTGATAGCTATGAGACGAAAGAACTGACACGAGTAAAATAGTTTACTGGATCGTGATATTGTACAGTACAGCATCATCTGTGTAATTGGATGGTCATGACGCGTTATGCCAGATGCCTCTCATGATTATAGAAGTTAAAACAGTTTTAATTCTATTTACCAACATAACACAGATCCTATTGGGTCACACCGTATAGGAGCTAATCGGAGAATCTTATTGATTAATTATAAATTGATTATAATTAATATTAAGATGGTTATAATTAATTATACATGATATAATTAAATTATAAATGTCATATAAATTGGCAAAGCAAAAACAAAAGGTTAATTTATAAACGTACCCGTTACGTTGTATAAAAGTTACCGAAACAACAAACCGCAAGAAATATAATTGTTCAGAATAATTATACGGATGTTAAATTAAATTTGGGCCAAGGGCATTTTGGTCTTTTTACACATGACATGTCATCATCCTTATCCACATGACATGTCATCATCCTTATCCATTCAATGGCATTTCCGTAAATGGCATTTTGGTAAATGGCATTTCCGTAATTCCTGAACCTTCTCAAATGCCTATAAATAGAGGGGTGAGGGTAAGAGAGAAGCTTGCTAATTCACATCGTATCGGATTGTCAGATCGATTCGAGTTTCTATTTTTCTCTCTTTTTCGGTTGCGGTAGTTTACGGGATTCGGGATTCGGAAATAATAGATTTGCGAAAGTCGCGGTATTTCTGTTTTTGCTTATTAGTGAATCAGAATAACTGCGGGTCGTGAATAGTGTTATTTCGTCCTTTTCTCGGTGAATAGTGTTTTTGCAGAAAACCGCGGTTTACGGTATTTCTGGCAATAAGAAATAAACCGCTCTCTGGTTAGTCCTGGTGGATAACCGATAGAGGTATCACACGTGTGATACTCCGAGACGAGTCATTCCCTGGTGTAGCTCTTCTCGCTCGGTCTGCTTTCCAATCAGAATTTGGAAACAAGGTATATACAAGTTATATTAATCTATTTAACTGGTAAGTAGATTAATGTTTTAGAAATCAATTATGGAGTAGATCTGTAAAAGGATTAAATAGGGTTCTGATGTCAAAGGAATACGGAAGGTGGACCCCTTGGAATGTTTCCTGACATACCCCGTTTAATCCTTGGATTAAGATTAGAAGTAAAAATTTTGTTTTACGTTCTTTCCGCACTTAATCAAATCAATGGGTTTGAACTGTCAAAACCCCAACACCAAACCGTTAGATGTGATCTCTACAATAAAATGTGCTTGGATACCAAATTTTATATTTTTTGGAATATTTTTACTATTTATTAAGATGGGTACAAAAACTAGTAAAATTCATACCATTGAATTTTGTACCCACCTTAATAAATAGTAAAAAAAATTCAAAAAAAATATAAAATTTGGTCTCCAAGCACATTTTATTGTGGAGATCGTGTTGAATGGTTTGGATCGACGATTTAGACTTTAAAAATGTAGAAAATAGTTGTTGTAACTTGTTGTAACTCAAAAATTATTGTAACTTGATCCCTCCTCATATATAATATAATATATGTATGTATATATAATATAGAGGTTGGCTACTATGCTTATATAAGCATATCCCCACATATGCTTATAACTCATTTTTGTGTTTCCAATGTCCAAATGGCCGATCTGAACCGTTAGATGTGATATCTATATTAAAATGTGCTTGGAGACCAAATTTTACATTTTTCTGAATTGTTTTACTATTTATTAAGCCACTTTGAAAATCACTGATCCAACGGTGGCTTATGATTTTACTGTTTTGTTAAGCCACCGTTGGATCAGCAATTTTCAAAGTGGCTTAATAAATAGTAAACAAATTCAAGAAAAATGTAAAATTTGGTCTCCAGGTACATTTCAATATAGAGATCACATCTAACGGTTCAGATCGACCATTTGGACATTGAAAATACAAAAATTAGTTATAAGCATATGTGGGGATATGCTTATATAAGCATAGTAGCCAACCTCTATAATATATGTATATGTATATAAATATCAAATTTAACCTCTGCTGATAAATTAGTAAGTTTGGACTAATACAGGGACCAAACTAATTACACCAGCATTTAAAAATACACATAATTGACACAAATTTTAATTTATTTGGATTTTTCTACAATTAGTTATGAATTTTTAAAGTTCAGCTTTGGAAAAAACTTTAAATATCCATAACTTTGGCTAAGAAAGTCGGATTTACGTGTATGACCACTTTTCGAAAAGGGAGGGATGAGACGGATCCGAATTTTTCTCTAGAAAAATCCCCGGGCATCGTGAGAGATATTTGGAGCCTCATAATTTTAAAAAAATATCGTTTAGTGCCTCAAAAATTCAGTTTAAGTTTTTGTTCAATGGTAGACGTACAACGATAAGTATTTTCAAAGTTTTCAAATTCCAAACAATCAATTCAAACTGTTCACCATAATGGGTATGTGAAAATGTACTTTCATATCAAATTTTACATTTTTTAGAATTTTTTTACTATTTATTAAGTATTTAACAAAATCGCTATATTCAGACCATTGAATTTTGTACCCATCTTAATAAATAGCAAAAAAATTCCAAAAAATATAAAATTTGATCTGCAAGCACATTTTAACATATCTATCATGTTGAATATCTATATTATATATAAATATACATATACATATACATATACATAGAGGTTGGCTACTATGCTTATATAAGCATATCCCCACATATGCTTATAACTCATTTTTGTGTTTCCAATGTCCAAATGGTCGATCTGAACCGTTAGATGTGATCTCTATATTGAAATGTGCTTGGAGACCAAATTTTATATTTTTCTGAATTTGTTTACTATTTATTAAGTCACTTTGAAAATCGCTGATCAAACGGTGGCTTCTGATTTTACTGTTTTGTTAAGTCACCGTTGGATCAGCGATTTTCAAAGTGGCTTAATAAATAGTTAAAAAATTCAGAAAAATGTAAAATTTGATCTCCAAGCACATTTCAATATAGAGATCACATCTAACGGTTCAGATCGACCATTTGGACATTGGAAACACAAAAATGAGTTATAAGCATATGTGGGAATGTGCTTATATAAGCATAGTAGCCAACCTCAAAGTAAATCAAAGAATTACGTGGGAGAAAAAACACAGAGGACGAGATTAAAAAGATTTATATATAACATATCTAATATTTACAGTGCATGAAAAGATTAAAAAAATAAAACTTGATAAAAAAAAGTTACAAAGGTTTAAATATAAAAAAAAAAGTAAATGAGGTTGGCTACTATGCTTATATAAGCATATCTCGACATATACTTATAACTCATTTTTATATTTCCAATGTCCAAATGGTTGATATAAACCGTTAGATGTGATCTCTATATTGAAATGTGCTTGGAGACCAAATTTTACATTTTTCTGAATTTGTTTACTATTTATTAAGTCACTTTGAAAATTGCTGATCCAACGGTAGCTTCTGATTTTACTGTTTTGTTAAGCCACCGTTGGATCAGCGATTTTCAAAGTGGCTTAATAAATAGTAAACAAATTCAGAAAAATGTAAAATTTGGTCTTCAAGCACATTTCAATATAAAAATCACATCTAACGGTTCAGATCGACCATTTAGACATTGGAAACACAAAAATGAGTTATAAGCATATGTGAGAATATGCTTATATAAGCATAGTAGCCAACCTCCATATACATATACATATACATATACATATACATATATTATATTATATTATATTATATATACGAGGAGGGTTCAAATGCACCATCATTTTGATGCTCCAATATGCTTCACATAGACTACATCCTTTATCTCCATTTTCAAAGTCCGAACAGTCGATCCGAACCGCTCAACATAATCTTCATAATAAAATATGCTTGGAGACAAAAATTTATGTTTTTTAGAATTTTTTTACTATTTTTTAAGTTAGATACAAAATCACTTTTTTAAGGAGATTCTGAACCATCCGATAAAGTCATATTGTATCTATCTAAAAAAATAGTAAACAAATTCTAAAAAATATAAAATTTGGTCTCCAAGCATATTTTATTATGAAGATCATGTTGAGCGGTTCGGATCGACTATTCGGACTTTGAAAATAGAGATCAAGAACGTGGAGCATATTGGAGCACCAAAATGATGGTGCATTTGAACCCTCCTCTATATATACATAAAAAAAAAAAAAAAATCAAACCGTGGATATTTTATTTATTCAAACCCTATTATGCAAAAAAAAGCAAACAAAAAAAAATCACAGTTGGACATTTTTTAAATTCTGATCAGACCCTGGTTATTTTTATTAAAATATAAAAATAAAAATCTCGGTTATCCAGAGTTACAATATTATGGGAAAAAAATATTGTTATTTTTAAATTCACTACATGTAAAACTTATTAATAAAAAAATATATCATTTATAGTTTCAAGTTTTTTTTCCATAAATATTTTTTCAGAAAGTTGACCAAATATTACTATAGTTTATAGCATGCCAAAATTAGAAGTCGTTTATGTTTTCTATTTTTGTAACCACGAGATAAAAATAAAATCGGCAAAAGCATATTCTCTATTTCAAAACTATTTACCGAAATGAATGTAAATTGTAAAATACACAAACAAAAAAGAAACATACAAAACAGTACTCTATTATGTAAAAAGTATATCAATATGTTCCTATGAAGATTTATTATTTAAATAAAAGGAGCCTGATAATTGTACATCAAACAAAATCTCTTAGCGTGTCCCCCAAGTAGTTTAACTTTCATTTCTAGCGCTAATATCCAAACATTTAAAGCTATGTTTATAACATTTTACAATGCTACTCGCAAGCATTTAAACCTTTATCTACAATCATTAAACTTCTAAATATGTATAGTTTTAACTCCTAATCACTTTTATTTCAAGCAAAAAATGGAAATATTCATTTCATCCAATTTTTTTCCTCTCATCATTCTCATTCATTTTCTCGATGATCCGTGATAAATTTTGCGAATCTAAAAATATGAACATTTTTTACCCGATTTTCTCTTTCAAATGAGATCCATGGAGAATAACTTTCAAGTTATATTTGTGTCGTAATTTTTTTTTACCACTTTAAATCTTTGTGATTTTTATTTTTTCATTTTACTTCAAAATAATATAAACCTCTGTTTACAAGCATATAAACTAAACAATAAAAAAAAAAATTCAGCAAAGTGATGAGTTTTAAAAATTCTGAAAAAATAGTAAAAAATTTCCAAAAAATGTAAAATTTGGTCTCCAAGCACATTTTAATATGAAGAACACATTGGAAGGTTCGAATCGACTATTTGAACTTTAAAAATGAAGATATGAGGGGAGGGTGCACATTAGGAGCACAAAAGGTGCATTTTAAAATCTCCTCATATATATATATATATATATATATATATATATGAGTTGGGCTACTGTGCTTCGCGGAGTAAGTGACTGTTTTACTTCACACTCATATTTTATGATTTTAAAGTTCAAAACAGTGATCGAAACTGTTCAAGTTGATCTCCATATTAAATTGTGCTGGGAGACCAAATTTTACATTTTTTTGAAATTTTTTACTATTTCTTTAGAATTTTTGAAAATCACTGTTTTTGATGGTCCAGAATTTTCTGAAAACCAACGATTTTCAAAAATTATAAAGAAATAGTAAAAAAATTTCAAAAAATATAAAATTTTGTTTTCAAGTACAATTTAATATGGAGATCAACTTGAAAGGTTCCAATTGACGTTTTGAACTATAAAATCGAAGATATAGACATCAAGTAAAACACTCGTTTTACTTCGCGAAGCACCGTAGCCCAACTCTCTCTCTCTCTCTCTCTATATATATATATATATATATATATATATATATACAAATCTAGGGTGTGATGTGCTCACTGAGAAGGTTTGGTGAGCACAACTCCAAAAGTATATCGGATCGGTTTCAAACAAAAAATCAAAACCGTTAAAATTCATGTACTTACTGAGTGATGCATGTAAATTCAAAATTTTGAAAGTTTCGAATTCATTTGCTACAAGGTCAAGCGATCAAAGAAACGATGAAGAATAAATATTTAAAACAACTTATAAAATAACTTATAAAATGTTCATTTCTTTAACCGCTTGACCTTGTAGCAAATAAATTTGAAACTTTCAAAATTTTGCATTTACATGCATCACTTATGAAGTACATGGATTTTAATAGTTTGAATTTGTCATTTAAAGTCAATTGCTTTTGGAGTTGTGCTCACCAAACTCTCTTGGTGAGCATGTCACACCCAAACTTTGCTCTCGCTCTCTCTCTCTCTCTCTCTCTATATATATATATATGAGGGATCAAGTTACAATAATTTTTGGGTTACAACAACTATTTTCTATATTTTTAAAGTCTAAATCGCCGATCCAAACCGTTAGATGTGATCTCTACAATTAAATGTGCTTGGAGACCAAATTTTACATATTTACCGGTAGCACTTCGACCTAAGTGCTTACGGAGTCATATTTTTGTATTTGATGTTCAAACAACAAATCCAAATCATTTGATATTCAATCTATATTAAAATATGCTTGGAGATCAAATTTTATATTTTTTGAAATTTTTTTACTATTTATTAAGTTGGTTTAAGAACCGTTGTTTTTCAATGCTGCAGAAATTTAATAAAAACAACGATTTTCAAACCAACTTAATAAATAGTAAAAAAATTTCAAAAAATATAAAATTTGGTCTCCAAGCACATTTTAATATAGATTGAATATCTAACAGTTTGGATTTATTGTTTGAACATCAAATACTAAAATATGACCCCGTAAGCACTTAGGTCGAAGTGCTACCGGTACCAATTTAGTCATACTCTCTCTCTCTCTCTCTATATATATATATATATATAACTATTTTATTATTATGTATTAACTACCAATATTATATTATCTAGTGTTAAACAGTTTTTTTTACTAAGTACAATTTTAGAATTATAAACTTTATTATTATATATAATTGATATATTTGTTGGTTCATTCAATAATGAATCCGGGTAGTATGACATCGGTGTCATATAATATAAAATTCAAAACATATTGATAAATTTCAAACGACTAATTCAAACTGTTCAAACTGATTTACTTTATGAGTGATGCATTTACATACAATTTTTTTTATTTTTTTGAGTTATTATAGTATCAAGTCAAAAATGTTGAAAAATAATTGCATTAAAATTAACTTGAAAACTCTCATATTTGACCAATGGACTTGATACTAAATAAATTCAAAATTTTATAAATTTTGTACGTAAACACACAACTAATGAAGTAGATCAGTTTGAATTACTTAAATTCATTATTTGAAATTTATTTGATAGAGTTTGAAGTTAGTATTATATGGATTGAAATGACACTGATGTCATACTAGCGAGACTCTTCAATAATAGCTAAGTATACTTAATATTTAATTAGTAATTACTGATATTTATTAAATTATTGTATCCTCGAGATACTCATTAGTAAATTAATATTTTCTCAAAAATAAATATAAAAATAAGTATCCAACGAGAATGTCAACAAAATTCAAATACCAATCCCTATCACATGTCTTTTCACAAGGAGAAGCCAAAAATGTATAAACCTTAAACGAACCTATCCAAATTTGGAAGTAGCTTAGAAGCTTCCTATAATCCAATACAAAGAATCAGTGCTTTCCTTTATTTATTTTTTCTTATGAAAAACTAGTATGATCTGCCCGCGAATAAAGGCAAGGTAGATATCTACCAATTGAGAACCCACGTGTGATCACCATAACACATGCATTTAATATTCATATTCAATTCAGTTTCTTTATCCCTCTCTTTTACCAAAGACCGTGATAAATTGACGATAAATGATGTCAACTTTTTGGCAAATGTCACTGCCAATACTTCTTTAGTTTCGAATCCAAGTCAGCAAACGAAGCTTCTAATGCAATTTCCAGAAGAGAAGCATTGGTATAACCTCTTATTTAAATTTACCAAACTCAAAAATATTTGTGGTTCCAATTGTTATACGTGTCTTTTCTTGTAATACTGAAATGTCAATAACTGTCAGGAGTTAAAGAAAACAAAGATCATAAAATTTAAAATTTGTTTTACAGTGTATCAAATTCATGGCAAGGACTCTTTAGATTTTTCTTTTTTAAATTTACCAAACTTCAAACTATGGTTCTAATTGTTCCATATATATTTTTCTTGTAATACTGAATTGTCAATAACTGTTAGGTGGTATTGGAAATAAGTAGTGGTGTCAATGACACTCTTTAATATGTTTATTCAATATGTATTGTATTTGAAAAAACGGATAAGAATAAGATTTTTTTTTGTTACTTATTTAGTACGAGCAAGGATAAATATATTATTTTCAGCATTATAACGGATTATTATAACGGTAAGGATACGGACAAAGATTATTTATTACCCAATATCCTATAAGATAATTTAAAAAAGTAAAATTGTATAAATAGATATATATTTATACATAAATGATACATGATATATTAAAATTTTATTTTTTAACTAAACTTTCATAATACCAATTAGTATTCATTATTAATTTTTTGTTCATTTTTCTTATTTTGAAATTTTTTTTTACTGAAAGTACAAATAGGAATGTCAATAGTATTTTTTTTCATACGTTTATCTGACCCATATTGTACTCGAAAAGACGGATAAGGATAAGAATTTTGTTCGTTAATTATCCCATATGAAAAAATAGTACATACTTTATTATTATTATAATGAATATGGATATAAAAATATTTTCATCCGATATGTATCGTATCCATTGACACCCTTAGAAACAAGAAACACAAAATTTTAAATTTACTTTACACAAAATTAAATAGTCAACTATTCAATGTATCAAATTCATTGCAACGACTCTTTTGATTTATCTTAATTAAATTTATTAAATTTCGAAATATTTGTGGTTCCAAGTATTCTTTACATCTTTTCATGCAAATACTAAATTGTCAATAACTGTCAGGACTTCCTAAAAACAAAGATCATAAAATTTAAAATTTATATTTTACAAAAAATGAAAAAAAGTCAAATATTCAATGCATCAAATTTCATTGCAAGGACTTTCGATTTAATGACTTTTTGATCTTGAACAAAGCAAATTCCGTAGTACATCTAGGGTTTGGCTAGTATAACATCAATGTCATTTTAGTCTATATAACACCAACTCTAAAACCTATCAAATCGAGTTCAAATGGTGAATTCAAACCGTTCAAACCAGTTTACTTTATGAGTGATGCGTTTACATGCAAACTTTTTATACTTTCGAGTTATTTTAGTATCAAATCAAGTGGCAAAAAAATTAAAAAATGAATGTATTAAAATTAACTTAAAAACTCAAACATTTGACCGCTTGACTTGATATCAAATAAACTCAAAAACTTATAAATTTTACATGTAAACGCACAACTTATGAAGTAGATCGATCTGTTTGAACGGTTTGGATTCATCATTTGAACTTAATGTACATTGCGAATTAAAATACCTATTTTAATTTGTACTCATTTTTTGTGATTTTAAGATCCAAATACCTGTTCAACAAGATCCATGCATTACAATAGACTTTAAGATCAAATTTTATAATTTTTAAAACTTTTTATTATTCTTTTAAATAGATAAAAATCATTGTTTTATAGAAATTTCTAGACCAGAAAGAAACACCAATTTTACACCTATCTAAAAAATACTAAAAAGTTCTTTTAAAGAAAATATATAAAACTTAGGTCTCCAAATACATATTAATATAGATGGGGTGTTCATCGAGTCCAATTTAATTTATTTTAAACTGAACTAAGTGAGATCGTATTAAATTGTTTATTTTTTTCCAGTTAAATTGATTGGTTTGGTCTGGTCTGGTTCTTTTAAAAAAAAAACTGATTTAAATATTTGGTTCGGTTCAGTTTAGAAATTATTAAAACTGGTTAGACTTAATTGATTGAAAATAAAAGTATAATTCTTTTGAGCCTATAAAATTTTAATTATTTAATTATTTATTGTTTTCTTTCTCCTTGAGTCTAAAAATCACTAAACCCTAATCCAATTATGTGTATTAAAATAAATATTTTTGTGAGCCTATAAACAATATTAAAAAAAATAACAAAAATTGTTTATTTTTTATTAACATTCTCATTTTAGTTCAATTGAACAAACTAAAATTTAGTTTAGTTTGATCGGTTAGGATTAAATTCGGTTGATAAGTTTATTTCATTCGGTTCGATTGTATTTCTAAAAACTGAATAAAATTTGGTTTGCTTATTTTATTTCGGTTTTTAACTAAACTGAATCAATGAACACCCATAAATATGAAAAACATGTTAATTGGTTCGTATTGGTTGTTTGAATTTTGAAATCACAAGACGAGTGCCAGTAAAACATGTTTAATTCACGATGTGCGCCCATCTCTCGAAATTTTATATATATCTTTCTTGAACATACAAAGTATCTATTTTTTTTTTATCTAACTCGCATATACATTTAAGTATGTCCTCTTAAAAATTATTTCCATACAATTTTTCCAGTCTAAATAGATAATCATAACTCTAATACTAATTATTGTATTTCAATGAAAAACCATATTTTTACTTTGTTAATTCGCTAAAAAGAATTGATGAAAAAAGTAGGATGTTTTTTAACGAAGAGGGAGAAAGATATGAATTCGCATCTTCTGAGATATCTCATATTTTGCGTGACTTTTTGGAAATTTTCAACCGTTTAATGACGTTCTGCACGAATCTCAAAGCTCTAATAATACTGGACCCTGTGATATTCCCGAATAGGCACCGGACATGTCGGTCACGCAAAAAAATGAGATATCTCTGAGGATACACACTCGAAAGATATAATCATATAAGACTCAATAAATTAGGAGGAGAGAACATAGTTTATTTCATCAAAAGTGGAAGATTCACTAGTGAAATGAAAATATATCCCAAATGTATATATATGAGTGATTCTGAAAATCTGAATTTAAAATATCAATGATACATTTACTTTTAACAGAATAAATAAATGATATCTTTTAAATTGAGAAGAATATGTATTAATAAATAAGCAGAACGACTGAACACAAAAACTATAAATTCTTCTTCTGCTGGCAAAATAGATTAAATTTAAAAGAATATTTGAAAAGTTGAAAAGCCACTAATGATTCCCAAGGTTTAATTAGTGCTGAAATACCACCAGTAATCTTGCAACATAGATTATACTGCACATTCTTCATTGAATGCTGAAAGCACATGTTTAAAATCAAAAGAATAATGTTTGTCAATTGATAAATATAATAATGAAAATTGAAAAAGATGACTACTAGTTATAAGCGATGGATCGAGCTTACCAACGGGGAGAAACCTTTTTTCTTTAAATGTTCGGAATTGCATCATTGTTCATTGTATCATGTGCATATAAGTGAGATTTTATATAATTAGTTTAATAGAAAAAAACTTCTAATTTTGTCTAACTTTAATTTGCAACACTCATATCTAAGTTTTTAAAGTTCTGTTTTTAACTTTTATAATGTTACTCGCAAGCATTTAAATTTTCAAGCCAAAACATGAAAGATTTCTTTCTTTCACTCTTTTTTTTTTTTTTTTAATCATTCTTATCTATTTTTTTGACGATACATGATGAATTTTACAAATATAAAAAGATGAACGTTTTCTACTCAATTTTCTCTTTCAAATGAGATTCATGAAAAAAATATTTTTGAGTTATTTTCAAGTCTTTTTTTAAAGTAAATCTCAAAAGCACTTTAAATTTTGAAGCTTTTAAATATTAGTCTACAACCATTTAAACTACTACTTTCAAGTTTTTAAACCTATGATGCCAATCATATAGCATCACATGTTTAAACATCTGTCTACAACCGTTTAAGTAGTTGTGTCAAGCATTTAAAATAGTTGTGTCAAATGTTTTTTAAATAGTTTTCATTTTAGGTTTAAAAGTTGTAGAGTGAGGTTTAAAATTTTGAGAATTTGAAGTGCTCATGTGCTTTACTTTAAAAATAATAAAAAATAATGACTTGAAAAAAACTTAAAAATATTCCTTCATGGATCTCATTTGAAAGAGAAAATCAAGTAGAAAATATTTGTATTTTTATATTTGCAAAATTCATCATGTATCGTCAAAAAAATAGACGAGAATTATCAGAGAAAAAAGAATTGGGTGAAAATAATATTTTTTTTTTGGCTTGAAGATAAAAATAGTTAGAAGTTAAAACTATTCAAATTTAAAATTTAAATGTTTGCAGATAGATGTTTAAATACTTGTGAGTTGCATTGTAAAATATTGAATATGAGCATACAAGTTAGACATTAAATACTTAGGAGGTGCACTCAGAAATTTATTTGGGAGAAATTAATCAGGCTCCTTAAAATTAATCATATATCAATTAAATTTTTTGGGTTGTTATTTTCAACGCATAATTTGAGTTATTAGGAGCAAAAAGAACTCTTTCTTCTAAATACCGTTTCGTTTTTGCCCTTCTTAAAATCTTTCTTATGTTTTGCTTCTAACTAAATGCCGCAATAATTAAAAAATTAAATATGCAAGTAATTTAGTTATAAGCAAGCAGTGCAGCATATAAGGAAACGTTCAATACAATGGTTGAATTTAAATGTTTGAAAAATATAAAGTTTATTGTTATTTTAAAATATATTCGATATAATGTCTTATTTTCTATGCTATATGTATTTCACCATTAAAAAAATTTCTCCTCTTTTATTTATTTTTTTATCATGATTAATTATGTGTAATTATAATTACATATTAAATTTATCTACACAAAGAAATAAATTAGCATCAATTAAATCATTTTCATAAATAAAGTTCAAAATCAACATCAATATATTTTTTTTTTTGATAAAGTGGGAAAACCCATCATTTTCGATTGAAACTAAAAGAATTCATGCTGCTACAAACTAAAAATGAAGTTAGTAACAACTTACTAAAAACCATTATACTAATGCAATGCAAAACAACATATAAGTACTAGCATGAAAAGCATGCTCACAGAGCAACAAAAATAACACCACATAGCTAAAACATCCGAAATTTTTAAATATATCATACTCTCAAAAAAGATAAATCAAACAATCACGATCTCCTAGGTGCGGCCACCTTTTTTCGGGCCGCATCTAGGAAATGCGGCCTCCCTTTTTTTTTTTTTTTTTTCTCCCGTTCAGATTGAACTACACGAGAAGGAAAAAAAAAAGTGGCCACATCCCCTAGATACGGTCCGCAAAGAAGTGGCCACATTTTTGGATGTGGCCATGTCAAAATTCAAAATTTTCAAAAAACGTGGTGGTTTGATTTATCTTTTTGGGGTTTAAAAATTTCGGCTAAAATATAGAACACTACTCAATTCAATCCAGAGCCATTAATAGCTCGATACCAAGCATTCCATCTTCCTGTGTTGCCTCCTCTTCCTCTTGATTGATTTCTTTCTCTGCCTCTATGAGGCTCAAACCTGTTACGTTATGAAATTCTTTACAATTTATTTTTAAATATTTTAAAAGTAAGAATCGAAAATCGTGCTAATGAAATAGAAATTTAAACCTTAAATAAGGTCTCCCTCGGTAAGCAAGTTAAGTGTGAATCGAAACGGCGTCGAAAATACGAAATTCTGACTATTTACAGGTTCAGTGCGTCTCCACTAGTAGTGAGTGCGGATAACCGATCCGCACTGGATCCTATTTTTCCTTAAATGATTTTTTGAAATTCTTCTAGTGCGTCCGCACTGGTGGTGAGTGCGGATGGATGATCCGCACTGACTCAATATCTGTATTGGCTGAATTTTCTGAAATTTGACTAAGTCCTGAGTGCGGGTGTCTTGACCCGCACTGAAATTCAATGCGAACGTATTAGGCTCGGACTTTTCTTATTCAATATCGTTTTCATGAAAATTTGACTAAGTACTGAGTGCGTCCCCACTGTACGTGAGTGTGTCCACACTGGAGTATTTTTCTGTATTGTTTTGAACTGCCGAAATTCTGCCAAGTACTGAGTGCGGGTGGCCGACCCGCACTGAATTGGAGTGCGACCGCACTCAGGGTGTCTTTTAACCAAAACTCAGATTTTCTTTTTCTCTTTCTCTTTTTCCCCTCCACCCCCTTCCCTGTTTTCCTGTGAGCTCCGCCCAAAGAGAGAAGAAAATAGAGAGAGAGAGCTCTCTCTCCCTCCAAATCGCACTAAAGTTTGAGAAATCAAAGGTAGAAGCGAGAAATTGGCTATGGATCTCGTCTAACCCTCATATTCGGTATTATTTTCTCTCATCTTCTCTCTCGAAACCTCAGATTTCTCGATTGCTCGAGTTTTTATTTTAAACTCGAGATTTGTGTTTGAATTGCTTGTAGACTAGCTCCTTGAGCTTCTTTAATTGTTTATTTGTCGATTATATTCCCAATTTCATCTCGATTTTGAATTTTTTCTTTTAGGGTTTTCATGCAAAACTGAAAGTGGGAATAATCGAGATTTGTTTAGTTTAATCCAACCAATTAGACTTGTAATCAGTAGGGTTACTTCTTGATCTTGAAATGCTAGAACGTGTAACGGTTAATTTGAGGTTTCGACCAAATTAGGGTTAATTGATCGGTAAATCAAATTATTATGGGAACCAAAAATAGAGAACCGATACATGAATTGTTACCAAATAAAAATTGTATATGGTTAGAGGACCTAGAGGTAAATGTGTGAAGTTTTAGAGATTTTGAGTAAGAAAGAAGTAATCAAAAGAATCGATACCAAAGCATAGAAATTGGTTAAGAAATGTGTAAGCCAATAAATGAACTCGAGTAAGTATCTCGACCGTTGAACCAGAATAAAACCAAGTATACATGTAACATAGGTGTAGGCTCGGTCGAGCAGGAATTCACGGGACAATTCGAGACGTTTGATCTATAATTACGCAATACAGTCGTCATACACAGGTGCGGGATTTTTGGACTTGTTTGATATTTTACTTTCAGGAATTAAACTGTTTATTTGTTTGTCATGTTGAATATCTGATTGATTGCATCATTGAATTGCGTGAATCATTTGCATAATCTAATCAAATTAAACTCGAATTGAATTGACTTGAATGATTTGCATACTGGTATTGTTGTTGGTTGTGTCGATCTGTTATGATCTCATTATGGTTGAGAGTCACCACGAATTGCTGATTGAGAAGGATTTACGAAGTTGAGCTGTGATAGCTGACTTTAATCCCAGGATCCTTCTAGCGCTTTAGGTGAACAGCTCTTATGGTTTCCCAGTACCGGTTAGGACGAGGGGTGGGTGATTGTATTGATTGTGATTGTGATTGTGATTGTGATTGTGATCGTGGGTGACATGTGTAACGTCTGTGGTTCGGTGGCATTCTCCTACGTGTTAATACATTTGGACAATCAATTGAATAATACGAATATTGAAATAATTTCAAAGTGAATTTTCTTTATATGATTTGAACCATACCTTAGAAAATGGTTAAGCCAAGCGAGTACAGATGGGTGTCAGATAAATGGTCCAACTCGGTGGAACGTTTGTAGGTGTCAGTAACCCTACAGACGAGGGTCAGATAAAGGGTCCAGCTCGAAAGAACATCAGTAGTGGCTACAAGCCATAATAAATGAGTTAAGCCAAACATGTGTGTTTGTTTGTTTGAACTTCATTTTGGAAATTCCGTTAATTGTGATTCAGTTGGTTTGTTTGTTGTCGAGCATGTGCATTTCTTTACTTATGAATATGTATCTATTTGAATTCCCATTGTATGGGTCTCATTTTTGAATATGGATTTTGATCGCAAGTCTAATAATCTAAACTGTGGCAAATTCGCACTGAGAATTTATTCTCACCCCCTCCCTTTGGGATATTTTACAGATTCTGGTGCGACTGATTCAGGAGAGGCACGCGACTAGTGAAGAATGTGTGTTTTGAAAGTTATCTTTTAATAATAATTTATATGTTGTTCATAATTTTATTACGAATGTTATTATTCTTGTTCCTTGAGATATATATGTTATATCTTTGAAAATATTCAAGAAGATGCTCTTGGTCTTGAATTATAGAACTCCTAAGATGAGACATATTTAATCATTAAATAAGTTCGCGATCGTGGTAATTAAGAAGGAACATTAATTACCGAGGAAGATAGTCATGTAGATTAAAGTACATTGAAGTTCTATAAATGTTGATAAGGGATTATCATTTAATTACATGAATATATAAAAAAGTGTATTTTATATATTGAACGTGACCTAAATGAATGGAATATTATATGGATTGTGTTTTGTGTCATTAATATTTTCATTGTGTCTTTAGAATCTTAGATATGAGATGTGTAGGTTTTTCACATGAGAAGTATATAATGTGATTGCTATTTAAATACTATCTTGTGATAGGAATAAAATAGTAGTTCATTGTGTACGTGCGGGAGAAATCTATATGTTAATATTATCATTGTCCCTCAATTTGAGTTATGATATTACTGGGCTCCTTGGTAA
>CAXKVR010000798.1:0-22900 GCA_964058845.1 Carex sylvatica
GGCCGCTTCTAGGAGATGCGGCCATGCAGTTTATTTTTTTTCCCCAGAATTAACAGATTAAGTTGTTTTGATTTATTTTGTTTTGGAAGTATTTATAGTTATAGTTGTGTATGGCATTTAATTTGAAAATATTTTACGTTCGTCAGATGAAATATTATGTTGAAAATGTCGTTCGTTAACTGCATATGTACGAAAAAATAGTTTGATTTAGATTAACTTAAGAGATGCCTAACAAACATGAAATAAATATTCAATACAATAGAAGTACGCCTAAATAATATTTCACAACATAAAATTGACTACTAGATAAAAATACATTGCTTGCGTCTCTTTCAACCTGAAAATTGACAAACAAAAATGTATTGTTATTATTAAGTCTCAATAATTTTGTTTAAAGTTGGAATTTAATTTTAAAATATGAATTAACTACCTCGGGCATCTTGAGCAGCTCTGTTTTGTTGTTCCTGTGTATCTCAGCCAGCCTAATGTCCTCTCCTTTTATTATGCAGTAAATCAAGCCACATTGGAATCCTATTGATTCGCCTTTGACCCAAAGTAATATTTATGTCATTTGGAACAAGGGTTGGGCCTTCGTTTTTTGGCCAATCATACTGATTGTCATACACATGCCATTGACCCATCCATGTGTTGATCAGTGTCTGGATGCGGTAGTAGTAATGTAAGCCTCGGAGACGACACACTGCCAGAACATAAGAATATGGTATTATGTTTAATTGTGACTTCTAGCATGTGCATGTACCTGTGTTCTCATTCGTGATTACCACAGTGTATTTGTAATTCGCCTAGGTAAATCGGCCAGAAGCGTATGTATGTATTAACTTTCTCTTAGGTGGATGTTACCTCAAACTCGTTCTAGTTGCCAAATCCATCGAGCGTTGTCATAGATTGTGACATCCCTCATCGTTTGTTAATCAATTACGAAAAATTGATGATATTAATGTTTTAAAATAATTTAATGAACATAGAATAATTTAATGAAAATAAAAAAATAAAAAAATCAATGAAAATAAGATACTTTGTGCACACGACATGAGAACTGTTGACCCTGACTTGCTTCAAATTGCGCTTTTGCTCTCCTTTGAGCAAACCATTGCTGACATTTGTAAAATGTGTCCAAAATTATTGCTGCTACTGGGAACCTACGAGATGACCTGAAGACATTATTGAGCAACTCGGACCCATTTGTAGTCAAAATTCCTCAACGAAAACCCCCATCCAGAGCTTGGAATATCTTCCATGGTTTTGGACACTCGTTCTCATCTTGATCCAAATACTTACCCACACCGTCCAACCAATTCAGAGCACAGTCACATACATCCCCCATTTCTTGCATTCCTTACTCATATCTCCTCACATTCCACTTCGCCACACATATCCTGAAGTACTTGATTGCATATTCGTTGCAATGGTTATTCTTCATGTTTTCTGCTATGTGAGTTGCACAAAGATGGTGAACGCACTCATCCTCATTTTTCTCATTCCATCCCATATCAGTGATGACACACACAAACCTTGAGCGAACTACGTTGCGCCTCAACAATTGCATGAACCATGCACAATCTTCAAAATTCTCTGTATGTACCAAAGAAAAAGCAAACATGAGGAGCTGATTTTATGCATCGTTCCCGATTACAATCAACAATTTACCTATATTAAATCATCAACAATGAATAAAAAAAAAGAGCAAACATGTGAATAAATAAAATGACATGTCAATTTCGATTTTTATTACCTTTATACCGACCTAATAAGAAATATGCATCAACAGTGATGACAGGTCTCACGTGTTGGAAAGCCTCTATGCATGGTCTAAATGCCCAAACCGCCATATTAAAATACCTGTAAGGTCCAGGCTCACCAGTTGGATATGAGGTAACATCAAACAATGTAGCTGTCAATAAAAAAAAATTATTTAGTTTCACATTTTTTATTTGTCAATGTTGTTGAAATAAAATAAATAATATAGTACCTGGATTTTTTCGCTTAATTGCCTCCAACAAGGGGACTATAAGCGTGTATGACCCCTTCCAACTATCAAATTGGCGGGCAATTGCCAACTCTCTTCCACACCACAATTTGTTGTAAGCCGGTACCTGGCTGTTATACGTTTGTGCAACCGCAATTCTGACAGTAGTGATACTCAAATCCACATTATTTCTCATGTGCGCCACGATGCAATCAACAACCATAGTAGCCCTCAATTGTACATGATCTATTCTTGCGGCATCCGCATGACAAACATGTTTTGTTGGGCACTTGCTTACTTTTCATTGTACCAAAACCAGTGGCCCTTGCCCTTGCTAATATGTACCAAGAACATCTGGGGTCCTTGCACTTGAACCTAATCCATTGTTTTTCGCTGTGTGTATTCGTAATCTCTTTATTACAAAGAATGTGAAACTTGAAGATTGCAGCTTTCATTTTCTCATTTGAATTATAGGTTTGTCCATCTGACAATTCATTCTCAAATTCTGCATTTCTACCAAACAACCCCACATTTGCTTCCTGAAATTCTGATAGGTCATTGAAAGCTGCAATCGAGTGCTCAACCCCTCGACCCATTATTCAAAATTCTTTATCAACCTTGAATTTTTTTCTTTGTCCGAGCACAGGCCCGGTATCTTCCTGGTCACATTGATTGCTCATGCAATCAGGATCAACATCCCCCTAATTCTCCTCTGCCTCTTGTATTTTTGGATCCACCGTCTCCTCGATTTCCTCCAAATCACAAGGCTGACCCCAATGAGCAGTCTGACTACTACTAGCAATTTGGTCAGGCTGGGGTCGGGACCGACGGGAGGGCCGACTACTAGACGGTTGGTCCCTCTTGATTTTGGATTTTATTTCAATTTATTATGAAATTTTGCAGGAATCACGCGAAGAGGTGCAAGTTCCTGGAGATCGAAAAACAACAAGTCACAGCAAGATGTTTGATCATATCAATTTTGAAAAGCTGGGACAAACATTCAAGCAGCTACGTGATCGATTTTCAGAGCTAGATGGCAGTCCATTCAAAATCGATCCGCCACTTGATCTTTTCTGTTCAGCAGAGTCCATATACGTTTATGCAGATGATTATGCGGCCTTGCTTACACCACGGGAGTGGCTCACTGGACCAGTCATTCAGATATGGATGCTGTGAGTTTAATATTCGTAATAATTGCATAATTCAGTACTTTTAATTCAAATTTTACAAACTTGAGAACACATGTATGCCTTCTTTTTTTTAGGTATTGGCACAAATTCATCAAGGAGAAATTTCCCGATGAGCAGATTGGTTTCGTGGACCCCCAGTGAACAAATTCCACCATGCTGCATGATGACCGGGGAGGTGTTCTTCAATACATGAGGAAAGCACTCCAAGAGAATCGGGACAAGAGATTGATCTTCATACCTTACCATCAGATGTTAGTGTTATATATATATTATAATTTTATTATATTTCTTTCAATTCATATAAATTATAGAATATGACATGCTACAAACCTAACATGCAGAAATCATTGGATATTGACCGTGCTTATACCAAGAGAACGTTCCTTGTACGTATACGATTCCGATAAGAAGAGCAAAAAAATGCTAATGATCACTGCTGCGGTCGAGGAGTAAGTGACTTTCTTAATTTTACGTTTGTTTAGAATTCTAATAATTTTATTATTATATTATCATTTTAAATATCTCCCGTAAGTACTGATTGTTCAATTTGTTCATATTTCAACAGTGCCTTCGCCAGGGAAATGGGTACTTCTTTAACGATTCATAACGATTGCAAGGTAATAGTTTCTATTGAGATATGATTATAAGGACCTAGATGCAAAAATTTGTGAATATCTAAACATATAAATCATTGGTATATATGCTCATTAACTTACATTTTATTTTTTACAAACTTGTTATATAGTGCCCACAACAACCTGCTGGCTGGGAATGTGCATATTATGTCATGTTGCTCATGCAAGACATAATAAGCGAACAGCTCGATTCTTTTCCGAACTTAAGGGTATATATGCATTTATATATTTTTCAAAAGTAATGATAAATTTTTGTTTCAAATATAATAAAATACAAAATTAATTGTCCATGCTCTTCTATCTTTTTAAAAATGCAGGATATTCCCGCTAAACATAATGTACAACGCTTGGGAGATTTGCAAAAAATGTGGGTTAAAATTTTTTTACATGAGATTAGACCGAGAATAACTACAACATTGTAGGATGTGTGTAATTTTAATTTGCATTAACATGAATTTTTTGTAATAACTTAGGATGTGTATGATATTTAATTTAGGATGTGTATGTGATAGCTAATTTAGGATGTGTATGAAACATAATTTTAGAATGTGTGACATTTCATTTCGAATTTGTGATAATTTAGCAAGAATTTTTGCCAGCAAAATATGGAAGCTGGTCATTTAATAAAAATATTTTTTTTGATTCAATTTAACTATCTGGATCGGTTCTTAAGCTAAGAACCGATCCAGATAGTCAATAATCTAAATTTAAAAAATTAAAATATAATTAAAAATAACTATTAGGATCGGTTCTATTTAAAACCGATCCAGATAACTGACTATCTAGATCAGTTGTATAATAAGAAATCGATCCAGATAGTCAGTTATCTGGATCGGTTCTATTTCACTAAACCGATCCAGATAACTGACTATCTGGATCGGTTCTCTATTATGAAACCGATCCAGATAGTTATTTTCTGAATTTTATAACATTTTTAATTTTTAAATTCAGAAAATAACTATCTGGATCGGTTCCATAATAGAGAACCGATCCAGATAGTCAGTTATCTGGATCGATTTAGTGAAATAGAACCGATCCAGATAACTGACTATCTGGATCGATTTCTTATTATACAACCGATCCAGATAGTCAGTTATCTGGATCAGTTCTATATTAGGAACCGATCCAGATTATTGTAGTATCTGTATCGCCTTTATCAGAATCGGTTGTATTCTAATACTAATATGCGTATATAACCGATCCTGATTCCATATTTTCCACTAGTGATATGTTGAATATTGAGAGGAAAAGAGCTAATTGAATTGATTTCTAATATTATATTATTTAACACTATTATACATTGTCTATTTATAGGCTATCGAATCTAAAGAGCCTATAAAATATTTTTCAATTACATGATTTGTCATATCTTGTAATGAATACTAACTGATAACTAATTCATCTGCTATTAACGTAATTGATCTCTAATTTATACTTTGTCTTCAACACTCCCTCTCTCAAGTTGAAATCGTAGAATCAGCTTGCGTGTAATGTTATTATACCATGCAAAAAAAGACATAAAACGAGTAAAATATTCTTTTTCTGAAAAAAAGAAAAAAAAAATGAAAAAAGAATTACTATGTACCTTTCTATTCGGTTTATGGAATCATTTTGTTCTATTTTTTATTATGTTTTGCTCATTTTGGTTTGAACCACGATTTTATATTGTGAAATTTGATTATTTCACGAACAATTTTGAATAGTACATTTTTTTTCTATATGTTCTATAAATTTGTGATAGAGCTTTTTCTCTATTTTATAGGATACATTTTCAAAATATTCAAATTTTGAAATATTCATTTCGGAAACCAAATTAAGCAATATGCTAAGCTCATTCACGAGCTTCTGCTAACCTATACATTAATGTCCTTTAATGAAGATGAGCTAATGGAATTAATCTACAGCGAGTTTTTTGTATTTCGATTCATTTTTTTGAATTGGAAATCAAGATTTGTTATTGATTTTCAATTCAAAGTCTTTTATCGCAGATTTTTGATTCTATTAATTCTAATCCTGATTTTTAAGATAATCAAAAACTTTTTTGATAAGTGAGAAATTTGAAATAAACTCTGATATTGATATTCTAAATAGTAAGATTTCAAGTATTTTTATATTCCTAAAACTAATAAATAAGACTCATATGTCTGGCAAAAAGAATGATTCTTTCTTTTAATGGATTTTCTCATTTTCTTTCTTTGACACTTTCTTTATTTTCATATGAGTCATTTGAAGAAAAAAATCTCTTTTTGATAGAAAGGAATGAAAATAATTTTGATATTTCAACTAATTTTTTAAAAATATATGCGTATAGATATACAAAAGTTATGATATAACATAAAAAAAATACTTCTTCACTTCATCATCCATATTTTTTTGCAAAAAAATAACATAAAACGAGTAAAATATTTTTTTTCAAAAAATGAAAAATTGGAAAACATGTTATTACACTCTGCCGCTTGGATGGTCATTTTGTCTATCCCTTAGCCGGCTTGTATCTTTTCTCCACTTAGATGCTTGGGTCAGTTCTTTAAAATTAGATTGTTGTTCTTTTCACATTTTTCTATCTAACGTTTTTTTTATCTTCTATTTATTTTTATTTATTTTTACTTTTCCCGTTTTTTTCCTTTTTTTTTTCTTCTTGATTCATCCCCATCCTCATAATTGAATCCAGCTTTTATATATACAAGTTGAAATTTGAGGGGAAGATAGCTAATTTTATCAATATGTGCAATTAATGCTATTTGATGTCTAATTGACTATTTATCTTCAATATATGCTAATTAATACTTCGTAAAATAGAAAAACAGGAAGCAAAATATCAATAGCTAGCCACAGTAGATTAATATGTTCTTAAATTTGTCTTCATAAAGAAAGAAAAAAAAAAAAGAGATTTGGCATTTTGTGAATTGGGCCTTGTTCTTTGTGCAGATGGAGAATATTATATTGCACATCCCTCAAGCTTAATTTTTTTTCACAATAAATAAAAGTGAATTGGCCTATTGGACTTTGTTCTCTGTGTAAGATGAACTTGATTAATCAAAAGTATCTAATTGCGCCTGCGTCCAGCTGAGTTTAGATTTTCGAGGTCTTGTCTTGGGATCTAACTCTGTTTCTCTCTAAATAAGAGAGTAGAACCTTGTTATTCTAAATTGAACAGTTCATCCGTATTGAGATCTGTGTATAAAAAATTTAACGGTCCGATTTAGAATAACAGAATTCTGCTCTTCCATTTAGAGAGCAGCGGAGTCGGATCCCTTGTCTTGAAGAACTAACAGTATTAGTCTTTCGATGATTATAGAATTGACGTAGTTGCAGTCGTACATAGCTAACAATTGAAATTATAATATTTGCAGTCAAACTTCCTTTTTCTGCATTTAACCCTCTGTATTCCAGTCAAAAGGAATAGTCAATTCTAACCGGTGGATGGATCTGCACGAACATAGTAAATTATATCAAGCCCAGTGCGTCAATTGAGTAAAACTTGGGCCGAATTATGTGTCTTACAATACATTAACAATTACTCCAAGGAATTGTGCTCCTCAATTCTAAAGCACAACTACTAATTTGCATTATATGTTGTTCAATTTAGGTTTCTCTATGAATTTTAAAATAAAAAAAATCAATGATGTTAATATGAGTGGAAAGTTATCCAAGAGCTGGAGAAAAATGTTTTTCGTGAATAGAAATAGAGAAGAGATATCATTAGAAACTGAAATGTAGGTCGATTTTATCAAAATTTCTAAATTACCAAAATGCCCATGTGGAAGTTTTGCTTACCGGGTGGCTACTCTTAATTTTTTTGCTGGCAAAAATGCACAAGTCAAAGTTCTTAATTATCTTTAGGTACACTACAATTTTGAACTGAATGAAAAAACAAAGCTTATAGCATCATATAGAATCGAGACGGCCTTAATTCTGCGAAATTTCATATTTTCTTTCTTTTAAAAAATACTGTCATTAAAAGCCTCGCAAATCCACAAAGTGGCAAAGGCACATAGATCTCATGTGAGATGTCATGAGTTCGAAACTCACAAAGTGAAAAAAATTTCAATATTAATACATAGGGATTTAAAATGTATTGGGTGGTTTGATCCCAAATCCATATTTCAAAACAAAAAAAGCCTCGGCACAGCTCGACAAGAAGACAAAAATATTTAGTGCCAAACCAGTCCAAAAAAAATTAGTGTCAAACCCTGTAATATAAAAGAAAACGAAAATAAGAAACAAAAACAATATGATATTTTTATTTTTAAAAAAATGAAAAAATTAGAAATTAAATTCACGGGCATGAACAGGCCTACCACAGGCAGTCCATCCTGGCCTTTTAATGAGGTGGGCTATTAGAAGGATCAGACAACACTCCAATTTAATTATAGGTTCTAATCTCAGTCCTTGGTGAACCTGTAATGAGTCTCTACAGGCCCAGTGGCCCACCGTGTCTGAGAAAGCTCCGACATATTTACGAGCTTTCAAGAGAGAAAATCACCAGATTTATCTTAGATTATATAATACTTTTATCGTCTATATATTTTTATGTTACAAGGTCAATTGCTAGTCTAGTGTACCCATCAAAATTTTAAAATAGCCAATCTCTCTCAGAATATCTTATAGCTTCATTAAATTTAATACCTTTCTGTTTTTCCTAATTCTTCGTGTAACTAATTATTAACATAAAAATAAAAATGAATTGTCAAATATATCCTTTCCCTAAAAGGAAGATGTCATCTAATGATCTAAAATGAATTGCCTCACTGCTTCCTTTTGGTGGTGCTTGATTGAAGCATATGTTAGTTATTCCAACGAAGACCGGCCTAAGTTATTCATGTTTTTAATGTTTTAGTTATACAAAATAAATGTAATAAAATGACAATTTTAAATCTTTGCCTTATATATGTTAATAAAAAAGCTGCAAGATGGCTGTCATTAATCTATAGTTACATTAGTACATGGATACATTGAGATACAACACATTCATTGTTTTTTTGTTTAATCATATCAAACTAGTTTCCTCTGAAATCTCTGACATATCAATTTGAGAGCCTCTCACAGAGACCTCGCTTGGTGAGCATGTGGTGAAAGGTTTTGGTGGCATCTCCAAGCTACCAGGATCACTCTGTAGCATCTCTATCACTCTACTCATAGATGGGCGGTTAGATACGCTCAATTGAATGCACCACAAGGCAACCTTATACAAGATTCCTTCTATTTCTCCAAATTGTACAACACTGTTGTGCAAGTTACAATTGTGTATCTCGTCTGCAAGTTTGAGTTGCTTGTAGATCCATGATGGATAATAAACTTGGCTTGAGCTCTCTGCATGATTGTTGACATTTCTTCTTCCGCTCGCCATCTCCATCCGTACCATCCCAAAGCTATAAACATCTACCTTGTATGATATGACACCAAACGCCCTTGATACTAGCTCGGGAGCTGTATATCCAGGTGTACCCCGAACCATGCTTAGTGTAAGTAAGTTGTGTTCTCTGGAGTATAATTTGGCAAGTTCAAAGTCTGAACTAATTATTATTCTAAAAAGATATTATATAGTTTCAACTAATTATTATTCTAAAATCTCAGCAACACCCTTTTTCTATGGTCCCCACTAATTATATAGTCTCCTTTCAAAGTCCCAGTACTAATTCCGCGTCAATCTTTCTCTAACAAAAATAGTTGATCTCATAAAAATAAATACTTCAGTACATAGATATAAATACTTTCAATACTTAGATATTGATACTTTCAGTATCATATGTAAAAAAATACTTAGATATTTAAACTTTCGTAGATATAAATACTTAGAAGATAAGATATTAGCACTTAAAAAAGTAAGATATTAATACTTTGATGCGTAACTTGTTATGATAATCTTTTTTCGAGTTCTCCAATAATTTCCGCATCAATTTTCCTCTAAGAAACATAGTTGACCTCATAGGTATAAATATTTCTATGTATAAGTATAAATACTTTCAATATTTAGATATTAATACTTTCAGTGTCATATTTAAAAAATATTTGCAAGTGTAGATATAAATACTTATACGGTGAGGTATAAACACTTGCATGATGACTAACCTGAAAGTACATTATAATGGATTTCATTTGAAAGAGAAAATTGCATAAATATTAATACTTTAGAAAAAATTTAAATTGTCGAGTTTTTGTAGTTCCCGTAGGAAGTTATATTTATGTATTTAATTTTCGTTGGTCCCCGGGTACTGTAGCGCAGGTATTGTTATCTTGGCGCTACATAATTCATGCAATAAATAATTGTTCACATCATAAGTATAAATACTTCCGTACATAAGTATAAATACTTCCGTTCATAGATATTAATACTTTAGGAAATTCAAATTGTGCAGTTTTTGCAATCCCCACAGAAAATTATATTTTAACATTTAATTTTTGGCAGTCCCCCCTGCAGGTACAGTGCGGGTACTGTAGCGCAGATACTATTATCAGCTCCCTAAGTTTTATATTTAAATTGCAATACAGATTAATGATTAATTTAATTTTACTTAATTTTACAAAGCACTAAATAAAATAATAATAATTTTTTTATCAACAACTTGTCTTTGGTCTAGTAGGTAAGATGATGTCCACCGTGTGACGAGTCATAAGTTCTAAATCCAATTTAATTAAGATCACTTGTGAATGTTTAAAGTTGAATAAAACATAAATATATTTAGAGAACTAGCCTTTGGTCCACTGGTAGTCACAATTCTCTGTGTGGGAGATAACTCGAATGGAGAATCTTTTGTAGATTTTAAATAATTGGTGGCTTAATTTTCAAGCTTTACATGAAAAAAAAAAAACCAAAATGGTATTACATCAGTTATGACCAGACCAAACAATATAGGTAAATCAGTTGCATCGCAATACCGATTTTGTGGAAAGAATTTAAGGAACCCCCAAAATCTAAATTAACGACAACTATAAAGTTAATTAGTTTTAGCCACCAAATTACAACCATGTATTTAGCGTTCATATGGAGATCTCAATTTTTATTTATAGGTAGTTTATTTATCCGCAGCATCCCTTTAAATCCGCCCCTGAATTGTTCCAAATTATACTACTCAGTTGTCCTCCATTATCTCATACTGAAATTTTATTTTTCGCCTTATTAATCCCAAAATTTCATAAAGAATAATGTCAACAAATACTCTGTTTTCTAAGTTAACCTATGCCTTGTGTCTAAAGCTGAGTCCAGCATAATGTTCTTCGGCATATGCTAGCCTTTGCTCTTCCATTATGACCACAACAAAGTGAATTTGAGTCGTCCAACTTAGTTTTGTACAGGTTGTACATCTTGGGCCTTTATACCAATATTACATATTGGGCCTAAATTTCTTGCAAACGCTACATATTGGGCTCATAATTTCTTACCAGTACCACAAATTGGGGCCATTATTTCTTACAACAATGTGTTATATATATACCTAAACTCATTTTTTTTCTCTCCGTTTTTTCTGTACAGCATCAGAATGGAGTCAAAATAGAATATTTAACAAAAAATGTGGAAACCATATTGATTAATTACACTTAATTTAGTCTTTTTTATTTTTCATTTAACGATCATGAGAATTATATATGCTCCCACATTTCGTACATGAATCAAATTTCAAAGATCCTTAACTGTAAACCCTCAATAAAGAACAATTAGTACAGACAATAAAGTTATTGAATAAACGTAATAAAGAAGTTATACAGAGGAAGTTGCTTCTAAAACCAGTATCTCTGTTCAATTCAACTCTCAGTATCCCTCTGGAAGGCTAAAATAATTCTTGATGGCCAATAAGTGACAAATGGGACTAGGAGCAGGAAGCTTTTATTCGTCACTAAGTCAATAGAAGAATCTTCCAAGCAAAGAACAAGATACCGAAGGACTCCCTTGTAGTAATTGTTTTGTATAAAGTTTGTTATTTTACATTTTTACTCACCTATATATGCAACAGCTTAAAGAGGAAATGATACTGTTGTTTATATCAAAGCTTTAGCTTTCAAGTGGTTAAACAGAAGAAGATAAAGCACATTTAAACTAAGAATTCAGGAATGACAGGAATTAGAGATTTTTCACTTGTAGCCTCCCACTGGTATTGCGCTGTCCGCTATTTATATGGTAGGAGAAGATTTTTTGGCACATTAATTAAGTCCCTTCAATTTTAAATATGGATATATATCTACAATAAAACCTATTGAAATTTGAATATTTTAGTTTTATAAAAAATTAATCTAATACAATACAAATTTTTTAAATAGTTGCCTTATCTTACTTAAAAAACAGGAAGCTTACATTACATACTTGGATACTAAATTCCTCTGAATTCAAAGCAACAAATGTTCATTTATGTTTTTTGTGTGATTAAAGCAAACTAATTTCCTCTGAAATGGTTGACAGTTCTATGCTATATGAATCAATTCGAGAACAACTCACAGAGACCTCGTCTGGCAAGGTTGTCATGAAAGGTCTTGGTGGCATCTCCAAGCCATCTACATCACTCAGCAGCATCTCTATGACTCTGCTCATGGAGGGGCGGTTAGATGCCCTCGTTTGAATGCACCACAAGGCAACCTTATATAGGATTTCTTCTATTTCTTCAAATTGTGCAACACTATTGTTCAAGTTATTGTAATGTGCCTCTTCTGATAGTTTAAGTTGGTCGTAGATCCATGACGGATAATAGACTTGGCTCGAGCTATTCGCATGATTATTGACGTTTCTTCTTCCACTTGCCATCTCCATTAGTAGCATCCCAAAACTATAAAATCTGCCTTCCATGATATCACCCCAAAGGCCCTTGATATTAGTTCAGGAACTATATATCCTATTGTACCTCTTGCTGTGTTGAGGGTTACTAAGTTGTATTCTCTTGAGTATAATTTGGCAAGTCCAAAGTCGGAAATTTTTGGAGTCAAAACATGATCCAATAGGATATAGTCAGGTTTTATGTCGAAGTGCAATATCTGCATTTGACATCCACGATGAAGGTAGTCTATACCTCGCGCAATGCCTAGGGCTATCTCTCTTCTTTTCTCTATTGATAAAGAATTGTTATTCGAAGAGAAGATGCACTTGTCAAGTGAGCCCTTTGGCATATAAGGATACACAAGTGCCCGCTTCGAGCCCTCTGAGCAAAATCCAATAAGGCGCACTATGTTTGCATGGTGGATCCTACCAATTGTTGCCACTTTGCTGACGAAATCATCACCATCCCCCAATGAATTGGTCAATATTTTGACAGAAACTCTCTTGTACTTGTGAAGAAGGAACGAAAAAAATGCTAGTGGAACTAATGTAACCCTTAGTCCTGCCAAAAAAGTTTAAAATAATATTATAGATAATTAATGCAACTTAAATAGACTCAAAGAGAGATGATTGACTTCATGAAACTATAATTTTTTTTTTTTTTTTTACCAAATTTGGAATTTTCAGTAGCAAAGCCAAGCACAGGAACGAAAAAACTACACTACTAAACACAAAAAGGTTATAGAAGTGTGATTGAAATTCAATATGAATATGGAATTATGTCTCGTTCCAAAAAAATTTCTATTATCATGGCTCTGCCCTTGAAATGTCGTTGACATTAATTGTTTAATTTTTTTGTTTTAGCAATGTAATTCAAATTAACCCGATCGACCTGCCATTTCGTCCTTAATCCTTGGACTATTATTAAGCATTGGTCCACTTGGATTGTTTCCCCTTGTTTCTTCACAGAGAATGTGAAAATTAATGTGGCTATGAGTTTGGGCCAAAATATTTTAATATAATACTAACTGCCAAACATTGGATTAAATTGAAAGAGGTGCAAATATGGAGATTCCAGCATCTTTTTTTACCAGTACCTTGAACATAATGGAAATTTATTATGTGTGATTATTTTGGGAAGAGGGGATTCATTTAGAAAGTTTGCTTACCCAATAAAATCAGAATAATGTCCAAAAGAGGAACCAATATGAGCATGAAACCAAAAACCACACGTGAAGTAGTACTCGGTTCACATTCTGACGGGTGATAATAAAGACATATCAAAAATGAGGTCTGAATGGTAAGAAGCACGTAGAGCTTGTCGACAATAGAGATATCCAGGTCTCTCATTGTATAGTTCAAGTAACTGCATTGGCAAGCAAAAATTTTTGCAAGAGAGACAGTTATGTGCTGATTTATTTCTTTGGTGATTGTCAAGCAAGTGTTTACCACTGACAGTTCAAAAATGGTCTCTCAATTAAGTTTGCAGAAGTCGAATAGATGTTAACAAACATTAAAAGAAGGTAGAAACATCTTACAGAAAGAATGTAAAAATTATCCTGATTGGACAGATGGAGAATGCTCTCTAGTACAACATTTATATATGCGTTCGTACGTACTTGTTTGAAGAACACAGAATTGGGATTGAGATTTGGACGGTGTCTCGAATCAGACACTCAGGTTTTGTCCACTTACACCGTTTTTTGGTGACATCGGATTACACTTACACTGTTTTTTGGTGATACCGGATTACACCTTATATTTTAAAATTTTTAAAGTTCAAACAATTGGATCCAAATTATTCAACATAATGAATATATTCAAATGTACTTGCAGATCAAATTTTTTGAATTTTTTTTACTATTTATCAAGTATTTTACAAAATTATTTTTTCAGATCATTGAATTATTGTCCCCATCTTAATAAATAGTAAAAAAATCTAAAACAATATAAAATTTTTATCTGCAATCACATTTTAATATATCCATCATGTTGAATGGTTTGGATCGACTGTTCGGATTTTGAAAATATAGGGTGTAATATAGTGTCACCAAAAAATAGTGTAATTGGATCCCTCCTCATACACACACACAGATATATACATACATACATACATATATATATATATATATATATATATATATAGAGAGAGAGAGAGAGAGAGAGGTTGGCTACTATTTTTATATAAGCATATCCTCACATATGCTTATAACTCATTTTTGTGTTTCCAATGTCCAAATGGTCGATCTGAACCGTTCATCTTGTTCTCCATATTAATATGTACTTGGAGACCAAATTTTATATTTTTCTGAATTTATTTACTATTTATTAAGCAACTTTAAAAATCGCTGATCCAACGGTGGCTGCACAAAACAGTAAAATCAGCAGCCACCATTGGATTAATAATTTTCAAAGTGGCTTAATAAATAGTAAAAAAAATCATAAAAATGTAAAATTTGGTCTCCAAGCACATATTAATATGGAGAACAAGATGAACGGTTCAGATCGACCATTTGGACATTGGAAACACAAAAATGAGTTATAAGCATATGTGGGGCTTGGGTGAGCCATGGAGTAAAACGCGTTTGTACTCCACGCCATATTTTCATTTTGAAAATTCAAACATCTGATCTGAACTGCTCAACATGTTCTCTATATTGAAATATGCTTGGAGACTAAATTTTATATTTTTTGAATTTTTTTTACTATTTATTAAGTCACTTTAAAAATAGTTGTTTTACTGTGAACAGTAAAAACAGTAAAAATTTCTGGACCGCCGGATCAATGATTTTCAAAGTGGCTTAATAAATAGTAAAAAAATTCCAAAAAATATAAAATTTGGTCTGCAAGCACATTATAATATAGAGATCATGTTGAACGGTTCGGATTGGTTGTTTGGATTTTCAAAATACAAATATAGTGCCATGGAGTACAATCTTGTTTTACTCCATGGCTCATTTTAGCCCAACTCAAATATAATATATATATATATATATATATTATATATATATATATATATAGAGAGAGAGAGAGAGAGAGAGAGAGAGGTTGGCTACTATGCTTATATAAGTATATCCCCACATATGCTTATAACTCATTTTTGTGTTTTCAATGTCCAAATGGTCGATCAGAACCGTTCATCTTGTTCTCCATATTAATATGTTCTTGGAGACCAAATTTTACATTTTTCTGAATTTTTTTACTATTTATTAAGCCAATTTGAAAATTTCTGATCCAACGGTAGCTTCTGATTTTACTGTTTTGTTAAGCCATCGTTGGATCAGCGATTTTCAAAGTGACTTAATAAATAGTAAAAAAATTCAGAAAAATATAAAATTTGGTCTCCAAGAACATATTAATATGGAGAACAAGATGAACTGTTCCGATCGACCATTTGGACATTGGAAACACAAAAATGAGTTATAAGCATATGTGGAGATATGCTTATATAAGCATAGTAGCCAACCTCTATATATATATATATATAGTAAGTCTACCATACATTGCAATGCATAGGCACCTCTATGCATTGGACTATAAATCACCATATTCAAAGTTCAAATGACCGATCCAAACCGTTCATCTTGTTCTCCATATTAATATGTGCTTGGAGACCAAATTTTATATTTTTTGGAATTTTTTTACTATTTATTAAGCCACATTGAAAATCGCTGATCCAACGGTTACAGTAAAATCAAAAGGCACCGTTGGATCAGTGATTTTCAAAGTGACTTAATAAATAGTAAACAAATTCCAAAAAATATAAAATTTGGTCTCCAAGCACATATTAATATGGAGAACAAGATGAACGGTTTGGATCGATCATTTGGACTTTGAATCCGTGATTTATAGTCCAATGCACAAAGGTGTCTATGCATTGCAATGTATGGTAGCCGTACTCTATATATATATATATATAGGAATATGCTAGCATGCTATGCGTAGCATATATAGAGGGCCTCCGTGCAACGACTCAATATTCAACTTTTCAAAATCCTAACGGTCGATCCGAACCGTTCATCTTGTTCTAAATATTAATATGTGTTTGGAGACTAAATTTTACATTTTTTGAAAAAGTTTTACTATTTTTTTAGATTTATTGAAAATCGCTGTTTTCAGCAAATCTGGACCATAAAAAATAGCGATTTTCAATAAATCTAAAAAAATAGTAAACAAATTCTAAAAAATATAAAATTTGGTCTCCAAACACATATTAATATGGAGAACAAGATGAACAGTTCGGATCGATCGTTAGGATTTTGAAAAATGAATATTGAGCCGTTGCACAGAGACCCTCCATGCTATGCATAACATGCTAGCAAGTTCCTATATATATATATATATGAGGAGGGATCAAGTTACAACAAGTTACCACAACTATTTTCTACATTTTTAAAGTCCAAATCGTCGATCCAAACTGTTAGATGTGATATCTACAATAAAATGTGGTTGGAGACCAAATTTTACATTTTTTGGAATTTTTTTACTATTTATTAAGATGGGTACAAAATTCAATGGTCTGATTTTGAATAATTTTTGTACCAATTTTAATAAATAGTAAAAAATTTCCAAAAAATGTAAAATTTGGTCTCCAAGCATATTTTATTGTAGATATCACATCTAACAGTTTGGATCGATGATTTGGACTTTAAAAATGTAGAAAATAGTTATGGTAACTTGTTGTAACTTGATTCCTCCTCTCTCTCTCTCTCTCTCTCTCTCTCTATATATATATATATATATATATATATATATATATATATATATATATATATATATATCAATTCTTTTATTAAGCACATTGGGTGTCCGATCCGCCAATGGCTACGATTGAAAGATGAAATGTCAGGTTTAATCTCAGCCTTCCTGTTACATAATATGTCTTGTTTTGATTAAATGTATCTGTTTTATGTATAGAAGTCTAAATTTAGTTAAAAACATACTCGTCACATGCGCTGCCACACGATACGTTACAATTAAAATTGAGCAGAATCTAAAATTTAGCGATATTTTTTTGTTTCCTTATTTCTTTCTCTTTAATTGAGCAAATTTCACCTTTTATTTTCTTATTTTTCGTTTCTACAGGGATTACAATGAAAATCATCAGATTGAATATCAGCCTTCTAATCAAATAATTTGCCTTCTTTTTTTTTGTTTTTGTACATGTAGAAGTCTAAATTTATTTAGACACATTCTTGCCACACGTAGTGTGCACAAGATATGGTCAGAATTAAAATTAAATATACTTAAATTAACAGTATTGCAATAGGAAAGCTATTGATGTTTTAGTTTTTTTTTTGATCTCTTTTGATTCTCTGATATCGTAATTTCACGATTAAGGAATATAATTAATCAATATAATTGATCGGGTATCATGATTAATAAGGAATTTTCATTTATATTGATCCGATATCAAAAAAATTACTTGTCTCATTTCACGATTAAGGAATTTTCATTGATATATCCGATATTATATCAGGGAATTTTTTGATATCAAAATTCCTAAATAATTTCACAAATACGAAAATATTTGATTGGACCGTTATTATATTGATCCGATATTGATATCATAGAAAATATTGATCGTTCATGGCACTATATTTTTATTTCACGATTAAGAGAGAGAGAGAGATGGGCTACAGTGAGCCATGGAGTAAAATGAGTTGGTGCTCCATGGCACTATATTTTATTTTGAAAATTCAAATGACCGATTTGAACCGCTCAACTTGATCTCCATATTGAAATGTACTTGGAGACCAAATTTTATATTTTTTGGATTTTTGTTTACTATTTATTAAGTCACTTTGAAAATCGCTGATCCGATGATTCAGAAATTTTTACTGTTTTTTACTGTTCACAGCAAAACAACAATTTTCAAAATTGCTTAATAAATAGTAAAAAAATTCTAAAAAATATAAAATTTAGTTTCCAAGCACATTTCAATATGGAGAACATGTTGGAAGGTTCGAATTGGTTGTTTGAATTTTCAAAATGAAAATATGGCATGAAGTACAAATGTGTTTTACTCCATGGCTCACCGTAGCTCATCTCTCTATATATATAGAGAGAGATAGAGAGAGAGAGAGAGAGAGGTTGGCTAATATTAAAAGATTTGTTCCTAGGCCGTGGAACAAATGCTTTAGCTATTACATTTTCAAAGTCCAAACAGTCGATCCAAGTTGTTAGATATTAAATCTAAATTAAAATGTGTTTGTTGACCAAATTTTACATTTTGTTTAATTTTTTTACTATTAATTAAGTTAATTTTAAAATCGTTGCTTTCAATAATCCATAAATTTTTCACTATTTATAAAAATCAATGATTTTAAAACTGATTTAATAAATATTAAAAAAGTTCTAAAAAATATAAAATTTGATCTCCAAGCATATTTTAATATAAAGAACACATCTAATGGTTTTGATCGACCGTTTGAACTTTGAAAATAAAAAAACCAATTAGTTGCACCACAGTTCCGAAAATGTTTTGATATTAGCCAACCTCTATATATATGATGTAATTGGATCCCTCTTCTTTAAACAAACCATTATATGTATGTATATATATGTATACATGTATGTATGTATATATATGTATACATGTATGTATGTATATATATGTATACATGTATGTATGTATATATGTCTGTATACATGTATGTATGTATATACGTCTGTATACATGTATGTATGTATATACGTCTGTATACATGTATGTATGTATATACGTCTGTATACATGTCTGTATACATGTATGTATACATGTATATACATATGCATCTACATACATATGATTTGGTTAAAGAGGATGGATCCAATTACATCATAAAATGGTGATGACACACTTGACACCATATGCTTATAAGTAATTTTTGCGATTTCAAAGTCCAAACATTCAATCTTAACCATTCAACAAGAACTTCTTAAAATGTGCTTGGAGACTAAACTTTACATTTTTGGAAATTGTTTACAATTTTTTAGAATTTTTCAAAATCGTTGTTTTTAAATTGTCCATAATTGTCTAATAACAACATATTTGTACAAATCTTAATAAATAGTACAAAATTCTAAAAAATGTAAAATTTGGTCTCCAGTCACATTTTAAAGTGAATATCGTGTTGAACGGTTCAGAACAATTGTTTGGACTTTAAAATTATAAAAATAACTTATAAACATATAGTATGAAGATATGTTATCATGAAATGGTGTAATTGAATCCCTCATCTTGTTTAAATTACATATATGTTAAGGAAAAAATAATTAAATTATATAAAATACAAGCGTACAAAATAAGCAAAAAGCCTGAAAAAATTAATCACAAATTGCATAAATAAATAAAATATTGTATGAATTTTAGAAAGTAATATATAGAATGCACATTACATTTTTTATTGAGATATAATATGGGAATTAATTACAAACTTTAAATGCAATATACTAGGTTGGTTTACATTCCCTTGCACTGCTTTAGGAATAGTTAAAAAAATAAAATAGATCAAATTAGTTGAATTGTTTAACGGACCATACATAGGACAGCAGAACTCAAAATTCAAATCATGAAGTATATACGAAATAAGGAAAAGAACAACAAAAGTTGGCCCATTCATTTTATCCATCTAATTAAAATAAATTAAATTATATAGTATTTCATCTATTTCTAAAGAAATATATTAAATATTTCTAATACATTAATACAAAAAATAAATAAATTATAAAAACTGAAAAAAAAATCCGGAAAAAAAAAATTCGGAAATTTTTATTTCCTATATAAAAAATATTCCTTAAAAAAAAATAATAATAATAATAAATCCTAAAACCGGAAAAATTTATTCTGGTTTTGGAACTCAAAACCGGAAAAAAATTTCCGGAAATATTTTTTCCGGTTTTAATATCCATTTACGGGAGAAAAAAATTCCGAAAATTGGTGTTGAAATCGGAAATTTTTTTTCCGGTTTGGGTAGTTTTTAAAATAAACACCCAGTTTGGTTAGTTTTTTAAATTTATATTTTTTTTTAGATATAAATAAAAAAATCAGACTATATAGTTTCTAATTAAATCGGTGGGTTAATCCCACTTTATAGAAAAAAAAAACGTACCTTAACTTCTGAACTATTTTTTTATTCCATATGTACCTAATCATCATTCATCACTTGTTGATATTACTAAATGGAAAACAAAAGGTTTTAAATAAAATATAAAATATTTACGAAGATGCTGTTTTATAACCAATTCTGTATATAGACCTATATATTTTTTATTAACTGTGTAACTTTAAATTAATAAAGTCTTAGCGGATAAATTAGCAACATTAATTAAATACTTAATAGACGGTTTTAAGATAAAATAAATGAAAAATAATGTTGTTTGTGCTCTTGAAAATTTGTACATCAGGTCAAATTTTCAAAAACTAGTTGTTATTGTTTACAAATTGGACTTTGAAAAAATCTTTGAAAGAATGACTTGGTATTTCCTTATGGAAGTTCTTGAGGACGGAGGTTTTGGTACAAAATTTCAACACGGGATTAAAAATGAATTTTTAAATGTAATAGAAATTATGTCAACTTCAATAAAGAAATGGTAGAATATTTCAATTGTAAAAGAGGAGTAACACACAAGGGGTCATTATTCTGAAAAATGCACAAAATGTTGGATAAATAAATGGGTTAGGTAACTTTTTGAAGTTGGAAATACACTCAAACTTCCCTTTCCTGATAATACTATTATATTTATTAAAGTAGATATAATAAGATGGCTGAGCCTATTTGAAGACCTCTCTGATCCTAATATAAACTTGACATGATACCCCTTTACCATTAGTGCAAAACCACACATCACCAATGGTTCTTATAACTAACCGTCTGTATATATCGTATGTGTCAAATTGATATATAAGTAGAACTTATCACCAATAGTTCATTCGAAGCAAATATTCAGGGAAGGGAGAGATCAGGGAAGGCAAGGGAGAGATCAGGGAAGCAAGATTTTAAATGAGAAGGCAACCAGAGACCCAAAAAAAAAAAATCAAATGGACGTAACTTCATACATAAAACTCTTATTTCAGCATATTACAGCTTTTCTGAAAACTCGTGATGTACTCTACAAAAGCTTCATGGTTTTATTCAGGAAATCCATCCTTTCCAAAATTAGAAAAATAATGTATACTTCCTCAAAACTTCATACGAAGTTTGTAATCAATTTTCTTATTTTAGTTTTCGGTTTAATTTTTTCTTGACCATATGTTGGATTTGTAGGAATTGTTAACATAAGTGTATATCTTGTTTTTAGGATTTTTTTTTTCTCATTTGCAAAATGGTTGTAATGTCTTCATATGTATAAGTAAAATTCATACTTTATTTGATTTGAGATAATATAATGTTATCATACGTACTTCATTGGAAGTATATTCATATTAATTGTACTGTATTAATATTTATGACTAGCCACATTTGCAAACTAATTAAAAAAATGATTTTACAAATAATATTTTTTTCTTAAGAAATACAATCACCAAGGGTACTTAGGAAAAACCGTTGGTGGCCTGCTGTGACAATCACCAAGGATTATGTTTTTACTGTTGTCAAAATTGAAAATCACCAATGGTTTAGTAATAAAAACCGTCAATGGAAGTCACAACCACTGACATATGATTACATAAATGTCATCGATGTCCATACAATCACTGATGGTACCGAAACCGTCATTGATGTCCATTTTCAACCATTGTTGATTGCATATTATGTTGTAGTTCTCATACCTGAACCTGAGCGCTACACAGTTAGCTAATATATTTGATTGTAAACTAGCTACATTACCTATCACAAATCTTGAAGTTCCTTTACACTATATGAAATATTCATTAAATTTTTTTTTTTAAAAAAAAATCAAAATCAGGGACTTTTTGTAATTAGAACTGAGGAAAGAATGGGCGTATTCAGTCATAAATTGGAACCATAACAGAGGGCTTTGTGTCAAAGTAAACTGTTAATTATTAGACGCAATTTTATTTTTAACTTCTTCATAACATAAATTTCATACATCAAAATGTAACGTCTGATCGCGCCACTTGTTTATAAAAATAATAAAATATATTAAAATTCAAACCGAGGAATATTTGATAATCCAATCATTTTGTAATAATAATAAGTACAAGATATCAGCGAATAAATTCTCGAGACCATGGTTAAAATATTACCATTATTAAATATATTAATAATAGATAATTACAAAAATTAATATTTGATTCTAAACGTCCTGGAACTCATAAATATGGTACATGGTCAAAGACATGGCTAATTAATATATTAATAGCGAGGACTTACGAAAATATTAAAAAAATACAGGCCCCGCT
>CAXKVR010000799.1:0-21480 GCA_964058845.1 Carex sylvatica
AGAACCCAAGAGGGCGGTAATTCTACCCCACGCGAAGAAGCAGAACGAAACTTGCTCAAAGCACCCTTGAGAAATCCCCCTTTTCTAGTTCCCAGATCAAAAATAGAGATGCTATATGTAATTAATGAATTTCTTGAATCACCACTGGTGTCCGACCGTGCTGAATAGATGCAATTTCGCCTCAGCAAGCTGTTATCTCCGACTTTGACTGAGAAGCAATGAAGATTGTCAACAAACAATGCACGGTCCCCAATATCATTGACCTCAATCCACTCCACCAATTCATCATTCAGATTGGCACGTCGAACCTTGTACTTCCAATATCTATCAGGATTAATATACATCCAGATGGATTTAACCAAAAGCAACAATTCCCCCGATGATACGAATAAGTGTGCCTCAACATGACAATTCAAATAAGGAATCACAGTGACCTGCTCAAGCGTTTCACCATTCAAGACAACAATCTCGTGAGTGTAAGGATGAAGAATGTAAAATCTACCTTCATAGAAAGTGATGCTACTGGCCATGCGATGCTGCTGCGACTCGATCGAGGCCCAAGCCGCCTCATCAAACCAGCAGTAACATAGGTGCGGTGTTGTGCTGCACTTGACCACAATCACCGAGTCAGAACGGTCCCAAATGAGGGTATCCGTCATCGCATAGGACAGTGACGAACATTGATCAGGAGAAGGGAGCCCAATCGAAGCTCCGGTGAAGGGATTAATTAAAGAAAAGGTGACGTGACAGTTTCGGGCTCTTACAGAGAGGAACCAACCCGAGGAAGATCCGAAGAGGTTACAGTTGTCAGCGATGCTGGGGAGAGGGTTGGAGTAGACGCGGTCTTCGGAAAGGGAATACAAATGGGTGGAGGAGGTGGAAGGGAAGGCTAGCCAGGGGAGCTGCGGAGGGAGGCAGAGGGAGGAGGATTGGAAGGAAGAACGCCAATGGGAGCAGACAGAGCGGAGACGGAGATGGTCGGTCAATTCCGTAAGGTTTCCGGCGATCGCGATTACCAGTTCGGATGGCAGATCTGACCAACCCATTTGTTTGTCAATAATTGTTACGGCCAACTGATTCTGATTTTAATACGCGGAATAGAGGGTGACCTGTCTTTCGATAAGGGGAATTCCAATCTGCTGCTATTCTATTCTAATGAGAATAGCAGCATCGTACTATTTTTTTTTTTCTCTCTCTCTTTTCTCTTTTCAAAGAAGAGAAAAGAGAAAGAAGATCAGATCACGCGGAAGAGAAAGTAAGTGGAGAGAAATCGAATCTCATTCTTAAGAAGAGAATTTGAAATTTATTGGTCTCTTGTCTGATTTTCGAGTTCTAAACTTCTGATCCGGTTTTTTCTCCGAAGGATCTTTTTTTATTTTACTTTTGTATTAATTAAGATATTTAAGAGTGAGAGTTATAAAAGAGTAAAATTGGTATTTAGAGAAAAAAAAAAATCTCTCTTACTACTCAATTTTGTAATAATTGATCTAAAAATGGCATTTCTCATAATATATTAGTGTTTTCACATGCAAAATGTAATACTTATTTATTTCAAGACTCACATATTTTATCTGCATTTGCAAATTGAATAACAACTAAGTTAAAAGAAATTAGCATCATCCTGTTCAACTTCTGATCATAAAATATATAAATAATTATATTTGTGAGGTTATATTTTTCTTATATAAATATATCAAATTAATTTCAGTTTCTCTCTCTGCTTTTTTCACATAATGCATATGTTTCTATTGTTTTATGTAGTTTTTCACGTAGTTAATTGGATTTGATAAGGGAACAGGGCGGATCCGTCAGGGGACAAATAAAATTGTAAATTGAGTTTAAATAGCTAACTGAATTAAAATTTATTAGCTAATCGAATATTAGATTAAAAAAAAAACAATGCACCGACTTATAATTTTTAATACTCCAGCTTATCATTTTCAATGCTCTAACTTCTAATTCTAATTATAGAATATAAAAAATATTCTAATTTTAATCTGAAATTTAACTCAAATTATAGGATCCCAGGATATTTTTCGTAATAGAAACGAGGCCGGAGTACTATTTTTATGAGAAAAGGAAGTTCCAAATTTTTCAAGAGCACTAATCATTTTTTTCTAAAATAAACTGAAATAAAATGATCCCGTTGGCAGAGAATTTATGATAGCGGGATGCAGAAAATACATCTCAACAATTTCGGTTGCATATTGATTCCATGCAAAAAGTATGTAATGTGCTTCTTTTAAATTAATTCCATATAGTCTTACATTGAAATGGAGTATATATTTGCATACTTCACTTAATGAACTTTGCTCAATTCATTCTAGTTTTCAAAATCCAAATTAGAAAAGTAACAGTATTTGAAAAATAATTATTTAGTTATGTTCATTCAAATTATATTATGAGATATTGGTGGACAATCAAAGGAAAATAGGACTATCAAACGACATACTGTTTATAAAACTTTAATTTTATTAATGGATATTACTAACTTGTCTCAGGTAGGTAGTATTATAATTTTATCGGAGAAAAATACATTGAAGGAGAAACACAGTACCTAAAATTCAGAGGAAGAACTATATCATGAATCAGAGAGATCAAACCTATCTAAATACCTCTGACTCTAGTACTCACACTTAATTCATCTTATGCTACCTCCTTTGCTATTCCTTAGATCTCTCTTATGATATGCTGATAACATTATTGTTTTTTTTTTTTTTTTCTGTATGATATATGCTACTTAGTTTTAATATTATATCATTTAGATATCTCTGAATTGTTTCACAACTTATGAGATCTTTTGTTTGTATGCTTAGCTATATGCCATTTCCTTGTAGTTGTAGGCAATATTTTGCCAAATTTTTTTATTAATATTCTGAAAAATAAAGAAAATATCAAATTTATCCTTTGAAAAAAATTAAAATGCCTTGACTGCTCAAACGCGGGCGGTTAGCTTTTTCTACCAAACTGCCCTGCATTGGAGAGGTCAACTTCTTTTTTATTTTTTACCGAACCGCCCATGAGTGGGGCGGTCAGCTACAATATTTTTTTTATTTAATTAATTTTTTAGAGTTTTAGTTTTCTTGTTTAGGATGTATGTCAAAAAATAAGACAACTCAATTATCTTTTTGACATACACCAAAGACAAGAAAACTAAAAAAAAATGTAAGGGCAGATTTGATATTTTCTTTATTTTTTAGGGTATTAATAAAAAATTAGAAATATATAGCTCATATATTTCAACTGTTATAATTACATATGTCAATTTCTTTCTTATATTCATTTTGTATATTGTCAATGTTTGAATTTCGGTCTTAATTTTACCAAAGAAAATATATATCCGAGTTTGTATCATGTTAGTTGCTTTAATTTTTAATTCAAATTTCAACTGTTTATAACTATCAAGTCATTGAGAAAACTGGATAGATTCTTACAAAAATTAACCAAGCTGTTGCGTAAAGTTACAGCCATAATAATCATATTTTAGATCGCAGCAAAATATTCAAAATATATAAAATTTCTGTATGTTTAATTTGTTTACCCTACTTTGAGTAGCTATCTTTTAATCATCTTATTTGAAATATAATAAATCTTAATTTTGTGCATTAATATTTTATAGACTGTATATATAGGTCTAATGCGACGTTCTTTAAATTAAACTAGTATCGTGCCCGTACGTTGCGACGAGAACATATTATAAGAGAAAAAAAAATTCATACAAAATAATATATTTCATAAAATAAAGACCAATAAAATGAATTTTCAACAAATCCTATATGTCAATAGATACAAAACTCTTAACAGTTAACATAGATACTTTCATTGTAGAATTTCTTGTGAATTAAGCTACAGTTTACTTAAGATGAAAATGTGTGTAGCTTTTTTTCCATTTGCAAAGAACATAATCACTATTGTGAGTCAATTCAACAATCTCGAAGGTGTTGATTATTACTACAATTTATTTGGTTTCATTTGAAAGAAATCAATTCAACAATCTCGAAGGTGTTGATTATTACTACAATTTATTTGGTTTTATTTGAAAGAAGCCCGTAGGTGTAATATATTAATTAAAAAGGTCTAAGAATTACATCAAATTAATTCAAAAACTTTTCTAATTTATAAAAAAACGTAAAAAAAATCACCTATCTATCCGCTCCTTTCCATTTTGTAAAAAGTGAATAGATAAGGGTTCTAACTGCAATTTTCTCTCTAACTCTCTGACAACTTCTTCTCTTACCAGAAAGTGCCCTGTTGTGCATGTTTCATCGCCAAACACTCAATTTTCTTACCAGCAACTGCTATGCCGCCTGTGTGAACTTCTAAGAGGTTTGTTTATCTCTCAATTAGAAAATCTCCTGGGTCTAGTGCCCTCCTGATTTGCTCTCCTTCTTCTTGCCTGGTTTTCTAACTGGTGTGGTGCAGTCAGTACTTCTCTTGTGGCAAATCTGACTGTGATTCAATCTTCCAGAATTTGAAGCTTAGCTACTTCTAAAGCATGAGACTCAAATGTTGAATCTAAAATTGAACACAGTACAAGAAAGCATTATATAATATAAGATTTCATACATAGTTCGACGAATCTGGCATACTGCACAAAGATATAACTACCAACAGTGAAAAGTTCAAACTATCCATTTAAATTGCCTAAAAATCCTAGGAATATAATCATGTTTAATAGATATATTGCATATGCTTCACAATACATAGGAAGTAGCATGTATAAACCATGAAATATTAAGAAACTTACAAAATCTTTTGAAACATTTTAGAACTGTGGTATAAAGGAAATGAACCATCCATTATTCATGGTGCATGTATGAATTAGAAGACATAATTCTTGTATGGCAGAGGTATACTTAAGTCAAGGATAACTAACATTCTTCAAGCATGCATGGCCTTGTTGAAGACCAACACCATCACCGACCCAAATGAAGATAACAGATGGAGTATCAGCTATAGCCTAAGAAAAACAAAGAAAAACCCAGTGAGAAATGAAAAAATTACGCACAACCAGTCACACACATTGTGCTTTTTCATATACTTCTTTGTCAAGTACTTCAAGTACCTGTTAGTTACATTTAATATCATATATCCAGTCAGAACATTAGAAAACAAAGGTTATAGAGAATTTACTCCAATGAAATATTTAAAAAGTTTCGGTCTTGAGTCATAAAAATCGGCCAAAATGATCAAATTGCACAATCAGTCATACATATCATACATCGCATTTATGACGTTGTAAACAAAAAGTAAAGAGGAAAAAAATGGAGTTTCATTGACATGTATTATTTGGAAAAAGGAATTCCTTTTATCTCACATGTATTATTTTTTAAGAAGATTATTGTACCAATTAGTTTGTTTACCAGTATCAACTCTATACCAACTACCAACCATAAGTAGTAAAGTATCAACAATTTCGAATAATATAACAACACATAAATGGACAAATTGATAACCAGATAAAGTAAGCCTAATTAAATCTTTTTCAGTATTTTTACAGTGTGAAAATCAGAAATGCCAAATTCAGTTGAGAATCACTCTCTCATATTCAATAAAAGAAACAAAAAGGAGAAGACAAAAAACTGACAACCTATTTCAGTCCCTTCAACAGAAATAGCGAAATCATACGAGGAGGATGTGACAGTCAATTGAACTGTATCACCTGCAGAATTAAAATAACTATTTTCTTAATAGACATTTCTTATAATAACCTTAAATGATAGACCTTACATGTTGCTCTTTTTACCTCTCATGTTTCTCTTATCTTGCGAAGAGCATAATCAACTCATGCATATATTGTACTTCTCTGCATAAAGTTGAAAAGTCAACAGTTAAAATTCCAAGTTCAGTCATTTTATAGCAACCCAAACATATAGCTTAGGAGTCAGCAACTATACTCGCAACTTAGAAATCAATTTAATATGCATTATGATACCTGCCAATTTAACTGTTTGCATGCCAAAGTTATCGATATCTAGCTCAGCGCCCTGAAAAATGCAAATGTTATTGCTTAACCATAGTTAATCCATCACTAATACACAAAAATACTATTATTTCACACACACACATACCTGACACTTCTTAAGATAATATAGATTTGAGGGCAAGCCAATAAACCCCTAAAGAATACTCAAATCGAGTATGTACTGCTCCAGGATACACCACATATGTCAGACCTATAAAGAGAAGACGTTTTATCGTATGTGTGTGACCTGATAACGCTTTTAGCATCTTTACTTCCCTTCTTACATCTTCAATTGCTATAGCAGATGTCATCTGCAACACATCAAATGATTAGAGAAAAATAATTTGAAACAATTTCTAATATTTTAACAATCATTTCAGAAAAAAAGAAAGTAAGAAACATTATCAGTTTGTTCTTTGTAAGGCATGGTCAGAAAGCAGCAAAGTCAGAGTTGAAAAACAAATATAAGTGCTAGAAATTAGGCTCAGAGATATCTCGAAAGAAATTCAAAGTGAACCAAAACACATTGAGACAACAGGGGTTCAATTTTATTAGTTCAACATCAAAATGCTGAAAACAAAATACAAAAAGGAATAAAACTTGAACTGTCAAATCAATTTAATTTAGGAGTTTAACAATAACACTATCAGTACTATTAAACTAAGTATGAAAGTTAATTTCAAATACCAATTTTCTAAATACATGAGTTCCCAGTTATCACAATCTCTTTATATAACACCAAATTGGTACTAACTTATCAAAGAAGGGATTATAACAAAGGGACTGAATCTTACCACAGGAGGAGGTGAATGAGAGCCAGATGAAGCGTCGGACGTCTTAGGAGAAGGTTTTATCACCTCGAGCTTCTTCAGGTGATGCCCTTTGACCCTCGAGATGCCCTTATCAGCGATAATAAGAGGCCAGCAAACACGACCTCCATCTAATTCCACATAGACACAATTCTGGAAATATTTAAATGCATAAAAATATAACAAATTCGTTTCAAATTCATTCTGTGATACCCAAATATATGGGGTGAGAGAGCGAGAGAGTAGTGATACCTAGGGGGGTCAACTCCTCTAATCAACAACAAGAAAGCAACAACAATTCAGAATCGAGAGAGAACAACGGCGATTAGGTTTTTCTTCTCGTTGTGAAGAAGGGATCGGAATCGAGAGAGAACAACATCGTGGTGGTCTGATCCGAGAACAGCGGAGAAAGGAGAAAAGGTGTCGGGGAGGGAGAACAGTGGATCGGCGGAGTCCTATCTCCTCCTCTCTCGCTCGCTCTAGGGTTTTTTTCCTTTTTTTTGGAAGAAGGGGGCGGGGAAGGGATCGGGGAGGGAGACGGAAAAAAAAATGTTGGGGAAAGAGGCGCAGATCCAGCGAAGAAAATTACAATTGTTGGATTTAATCTGCATGATTTTTGATTCAGATCCAACGGTACAGAACAAAAATATTTGTGACAATATGTGTGACAATACGTGTGGCGGATGTAATTTTCACTAAATTTAGACTTTTACACAGAGAAAGAGTGTATTTAATTAAAAGAAGACAAATTATTTGTTTAGATGGCTCAGATTCAATCCGAAAAAACAGTATATCAGGACCATCTAGATATTAAGCTCCTTAATAAGGAGGGAGAGATATTTGATATTTAATTTTACATAATAAGGAAGGCACTTGTGATATTTCTGTATAAGAGCTCATTTGATAATCATTGAAATAGCAAAAACAATAAAATAGCGCCTTATTTCAACTGAAAATATTTGTCAAATGTAAATTAGATGGTAAACAAATTATCAGTCAATTCAAATATTTCTTAAATGATACTTAAAAATGAAAATAAATTTAGGACCAATAAAAAATCGAGTATTTGACAATCAAATCAGGGGGTTTAGGAAAGTTTGTCAATGCTAACAATCTTTTTAGCATACACCATAACCAAAAAAATAAAAATTCCACAAAATTATTTAGATGAAAATATTAAGATCTCTAAAAAAAAAAAAATTATAGCTGACCGCTCCGTTCCTGGGTTGTTTAATCAAAAAAAAAAAAGCTGACCTCCTCAACGCAAGGTGGTTTGGTAGAAAAAGTTGTCCGCCCCACGTTTGAGCAGTTAGGACATTTAAAAAGAAAAAGAAATTAGAGGGTAGATTTGATATTTTCTTTACTTTTTAGGACATTAATAAAAATGTTGGAATATTTTGTAAGAACATTACAGTTTAAACAGGTGGTACTGTACTACTTTTGTCAAAAAAAAAAAAAAAAAAATGTTACTGAGATATTTTGTGCAACACTTAGATCAACATAATTCGTAATAATATAAAATTTCATCAAATATCGATAACACTAACTTTAGGAGCTCGACTCTTTCTAAGTTTCATTTTTTAACTAGAGTTAACTGATCGATATAGTACTGTAATGTTTCTCATTCATTGCAACTATTTTTTTTTCTTCAAAACTTATTTATCGTAATATGTAATTTTTCTTAATTGTGAGAGAGCAAAAGAATTAAAATAATGATATATTAGGTTTATTTCCTAACCAAACAGATGGAAATTGCTTTTAAATCTTGCATTTGTATTACGACCAATGTACTGGCACTGCCCAGTAGTGGTATAAAGTAGGGTTGGCAATGAGCCGGCTTGGTCCGAGCTAGACTAAGTTTATGGTTCGTTTATTTTAACAACGAGCGAGTTAACATTTGGATCCGAGCTGAAAAAGTGACTCATGACTCACTTATTTTGATAACGAGCGAGCTGAGCCAACTCGTAAAAGCTCGTGGTCCAAAAGCTTAGATAATGTAATATAAAGTGAACTACTATAAATTAAGTTTGTAATTAAATTCATACATACTAAAATACTAAATCTTCAAATTTATACGAATATAGTTCACAAAATAAATTCATGCATACTAAATTCACATAAATTCATATCATTTCACAAATTCATACTTGGACCGAGCTGGCTCGCCAGCTCGCGAGCGAACTAGGCCCCAGCTCAAACTTGTTAATTTTGAATCGAGCTAATGATGAGCTGGCTCGTTAATAGCTCAATCCACTAACGAACGAGTTGTTAGCGAGTGAGTTAGATGCGAGTCACGAACGGTCCACGAGCTACGAGCTTTCTTGCCACCCCTAGTATAAAGTATAAACAATGTCTCTTCGTTTCTTCTTTTTACAAAATGTGTATGTTCCAATTTTTTTTTTTTTTTTTTTTTTTTTTTTAAGCTTTTCATGTCATTAATTGGATTTTAGATAGTAATTGAAATGAGGCGGTGCAATTTCGGTACCAAATTGATTCCATGCAGTAGGATCATAAAATATGTGCTGCTTTTAAAGTAGTTCCAGAAAGTCTTGCACTATGTGATTATAGTCTCATTTACTAAGTTTAGTTCCATAATATAAGATATTAGCGGATAATCAACGAAAACTAAGACTATCAAATGATGTATTTTGTGCAACACATATAGAGGTAATATGATTCATAATTTCAACAATTTGCTTGTTTGCTCACTTTGATAGAAAATAACATTTTGCAAAAGGTTAAAAAACAAAGCCTTATAATAGGTTTTGGGCTAATTGCGGCTTCGTTGTCTCATACGGGCTGGATAAGATAAATTCATTGTGTAAATCTGATTACAATGGCAAATGCCTTGAATTGTATATATAAGACCTACAAGATTTATTCAAAACTCAAATTACATTTCTCTTGAGATAATTCTAATTGTGCCAGTCCAATCTGAGATGGAATATGCCTGGTTGATATCTCATGCTGATATGATAGTGGCATGCAAAAAATACGTCTCAACAAATTCTAATATGAGAGATATTGGCGGACAATCAAAGAATCAAAACCCTACTTACCAGCTTACCAACTAAAAAAATATTATTATCCTAAGATATTTTGTGCAACAATAACGACAACCCCTCCAAGTGATAATTTAAAAGTTTATTAAAGAATTCATCAACACATTTAGAGGTAAATTTAAATATTTACAAAAAGTTCATAAATGAAGGCTTCAAATGATATTGGTTAATTGAGGGCTTCGTTGTTATATATGGGCCGGATAAATTTGTGCCTTCTCTTCTCATTTTTCTTTTTCCATTATTGTAGTTGCTAAATCACGAGAATGACTATTTGTTAATTTTTATTATGTTTTTTTAAATGCACCGCTATGTACTGGTATTATGTTTTTTTTTTTTTTTTTTTAAGTATTTTGATTTGTTAGTTTTTATTATTATGTACTGGTATCACGTTAGCTTTTGAAGTTTTGAGGGGTAGTTCAAACAATTAGGGAAGTTGTCATGCTGCTGTAATTTGCACTTGCCAAGAGACATCTCATTTTATGCATTTAAGAAAAAAAAAAATTAAGAACATAATTTGTATGATTTCAACTTGTAGTAAAAAAAGAGAGCTGTCAACATCAGCTTCGTAGCAAAACAACATGTGGTCGAATATGGTTCATTCCAGAAAATAAACGGGAAATTTGATGGTTTTATATAAACATGACATTATCAAAATATCTAACATACAAATAAAAGTAGAGAACAAACTAATATGACCTAGACTCCTGACTTTCTTTTCTTACAACAACAGATCTCTCTCTTCTGACAAATAAAATGATACCGAGAAAGAGATATACCAGAGATCAGATGCATGCATCTTCAGAACAAATCTAACATAATACACAAACGGATTTAATTTCAAATTTTGCTCTACACAAAGCAATCAATTGGATGGTTTCAAATCCTATCAACTTAAAATCAGTTAACATAAAGACATTCAAATTAGCATCATCCTTTGCGCATAGCAAAACTTGGGCTGTGACAGTATCAGAACAGAACCATGAACCAGTACTGATCAATCGAACCGGCGGCACCGCCATGCCGAGACCGAGAAGAGGGCCCGGTCCTGCCAACAAACAAAGAAACAACCTTTCTCTTCTCTCACTCTGTACCCGTCACAATTCAAACCTTGAAGCATTCTCCTCACATGTAACAACCCGTAATAACCCATCGGCACACGGCCAAAACCGGCCGCCTCCATTCGCTTCCCCCAGCTATCAACCCGCTCATGCCTCTCCTTCCTCTCTGCCCCTTCACATGCTATCATGTTTTTTATTTCCTCTCCAAGCAGCACTCTCTCCACTCGCGCTCTCTCAACCGAGTTTCTCGGTGCCGTCAATTCAAGACAGTCAAATACAGCAGCATAGTAATTCAATGCCTCGACAAATCGTTCAGTTAGTACCGGTGAATTATGGTTTGATTCTTGTTCGGTAACCACCATGATTTTGGGAGCTAAATTCCAGAGTGCATTCAGGAAATCCTCGATCTGACAATTTGAATTGCCTAACAAGAGATGGAGAGAGAGAACCGAGCTAACAGCCAATGCCTCGCCAGTTTTCACCTTCAATTTCTCTACATCTAGCGAGTTCATGTCGGTTAGTATGGCATTGAACTGAAAAGGTACATCAAGCCTCTCTGCTTCTTTGGTTAGACAAACTGATATCTGATTGGTTACCTCCTTGGATTCGCTAACCGCGGTTAGTCTCAGGTGTGGCGGGCCCTCTGGCCGTGCCGCAAGAAGTTGTAACAGCTCAATCCACTGTGTTGGGTCTGATGCACCTAAGTCTATCACATGCACCAATTTCTCCCCTTCCATTGCCTCAACTATGGCCTGATTCGACGCTGCAAAAGCCAACCGAAGAAACGGGCACAGGTTGACAAAATCATGCCTAGCTGCTGCAATAGCAGAGGCTGAGGCAGAACAGCTTGAACCTACGAGTGTTTGGTAAAGACCAGGAAACGCCCGCAGTGACCGGCGTGCCAAGGCAGTCGAGAAGGCTGCAGAGAGGCGCTGCATGGCGTCACCGTCCGGTGAAGAGAGAAGTGAAATGTGCTGCAACAGAGTGCTTACATGGTCAAGGCGGCCGGCGGAGACATGGTTGGCACAGTTTAGAAGGAAATGAATGAGGTACAGACCTCGCTCGTCGGAGCGAAGGTTTTGGAGATAGGCCAAGGGGAGAGGTGGGGTAGGAGGAGGAGCAGTGGAGGCGGGAGGAGGCGATAGCGGCAATTGAGAGAAGGATTGCAGAGGAGAGGAAGAGGTTGTAGAGGTTGAGGAGCCATTCTCTTCTTGGGTCATGGTGCCAGTGCCTTGTTTCTTGTTTTGTTAAAGACAGCGAGAGAGAATGAGATGTTTGTTGAATGGAAACGGAAGAAAGTAGTGTTTCTTCTCAGTCAGAGTTTTAGAGAGTTTAGACAGAACTCTAACAGGATCTCTGTAAATTTCTGAGAAGAGGGTTTGGTTTCAGACTTGTAAGATAATGAAAACAGAGAGTGTTATAAAGTATGAACAGAGGGAGAAAGAAAAACAAGGGATTCTTTCGTTTTAAATGTGGTTGGATGGTATTACCGTATTATGTGAATGGGTACAGGACTAGAGGTACAGAGAGAGAGAGAGAGAGAGAGAGAGAGAGAGAGAGAGAGACAAACACAGCTAGAAGTCGCAGGGAGAAAAACAGAGAGAGGAGAGAAGAGAGAAGAGGAGGTAATATTTTGGGATGTGAGGGGGAAAAGGACAAGGGACTTCGCTTTTGTCTCCATCGTTGTGGCCTCTTGTTTTGTAGCATTGAACGAATATGGAATTTGTGTGGAGGAGAGCCTCTCTTTCTATTCCTCCTTAAATTATCCTACTTCTCATTTTTCTCTGTTTTGCGCTTCCAAAGTTTCAAATCTGACATTTCCTCCTCAGAGTCTCACAGAAGGTGCACTATATGTATATCTGGAAAAGTGGAAAGTGATATTTTTTTTTAAAAAAAAACTTAATTTTAAATTTACTCGGAAAATTATTTTTTGTTCAATACAAAATTTATTTCAAATTTACATTAAATATTAAAAAATAAAATATTTTAAAAATTCGTATTTTAAAAACCTGAACGGTTAAAAAAACTTTGTTAATCGATTCATAATTAAAATATCTAAAAATTTATAAATTCACGAGAGGAGGTTGTCCTTCAAATCCATCAAAACATTATTGACAAAAAAAACTTTTCTACGAATTGTTTTTTGAGTTAATTTATTGACGATGGCTTTTGTATGCATTCATCATCCATTTTCTTTTTTCTGAATTATTAGGAGAGCTCAATAAAATAATTTTAAACATATTTTTGTTAACCTAACATTTTTCTTCTTTTCAAAACTAGTTTAGCACTTATTGAAATACATTAAAGTGCCAGATGGAAGTATTTAAAGTGTTTTTACAAGTCAACATAATAGCTTACCGCTTCACCTATTATTTTGAATTAAAAAATAACATAAAATTAAAATAGATTTTTCCTAAAGTAACCCAAAGCAGGTCACTAGTTTTTATTTCTTTTCAAAACTCAAAAGTAGTTATTAAAAAAATGATGTGATGAAAGAAAAATAAAAATCAGAGATGATCCTACATAATATATATATTTTTTTATACATATGGTGTGAAAAAACAAATAAAAATAAAAATGTCGCAAGAAATAAAAACATCATCTAACATAAACATCAACATCAACATCAACGTCAACATCTTGTTACACAAGCTAACCTCCAATATATTAACACATCAGATAACAGTTTTCATAAACTAGTAAAACCCCAGTATGAAAACATGAAGACAGAATAAAGAGGAGTATTCCACAAATCATTCAAAACAGATATTCTCATTATCATCAGCGACATTAGCACATAAGACCTGTAGAGTTCTACAATTCACCTGCATCTATGTCCACTAATGAAACAAATTTAGTGCAGAGTTGTGTAAAAAATTGTGTAAAATTAATTCTTAGTAGTCGGAAAATTTATCTTATTTCTTACATCATGTCTACAAGTTAAAAGATCTCATTTTTTTAGGCATTTTAATTATTGCTACTTCACTTGCCAGCATAATATAAAAAAATTTAGTCGGCTATTCCACATTATTAAAAAATAATATTAATATTTCTGATTCAAAGAAGTCAACAAAATTATAAAAAAAAACTAAACATGTGCATTAGCATTAGTGATTGAAAACATGCATTCAGCTCAGTAAAATAAAATATTGTAAGTGTGTGTGAGGCGAACAAAATAAGTTTGATTGTACGAAGTTATGACTTAATTTCTGCATATTAACTTGTCAAATACGTTGTCACCACAAAAGGAAAAAAAAACACAAGAAGCAGCCCATTGTCGGGGACCCAGGCATAAAAACAAAAAGTTGAGGATCATGATGCAAAAGTTGCTTCTTTTAGACAAAGACAATTAACTGCTGTCAAACCTGGGCATTAACATGTTGACAAAAGATTTTGTCTGGACTCGAAGGGTTGGGGAATAAGTCGTGGCCTCGTTATTCCTTATCCTTAGAAACGGACAAAAGGGACCTAACAAATGCAAACAAATACAAAAACAAAACCACCATCCTCTTTTTTTCTCTCATGATTTTTGTTTTCTTTTGAATTTGTAAATTTCGTTGGGAACGCGAGAGAAAGAGAGGAAAGGACGGATAGAAAAAGCCCCAAAACCACCAATTGTTGTCGTGTAGCGAGCGGCGTGGCCTCGCTGCTGTTGTTCTTATCCTTGGATTAAAGGACAAACAGACAAGGAGGTTTTGCTAAAGGACGTTACCTGTGGCCTGTGGGAGCGGGTTTGGTTTTTGACTTGGGCTTGGGCTTGGGCTTTAGTTGCCCTGATTTTCTGTGGCCTAACAAGTACTGATACTGATGGAGTCATATTCTGAGTTTAAACAAATTTCAAAAATATCATTCTATTTTTATTTTATTTTATTTATCATAATGCTTTGAGAGTCGAGTCAATAAAACTGGGAGACTTAGTTTGCTTCATATTAGAGCATTGATAAGTGCACTTTTTATTGTTGTTAATTTCAAGTCAAATCATATCATAAAGTCGCAAGAAGGTAATCGAGAATATCTAATAAATTATTAGATTTGAGTTTTGAGTTTTGATTAGACTTACATTAACTTGAATTCACATCCATCAGATTGGGGTCGGATTGGAATTTAAATACGGGACGTGTTTTACAGTGTCGTTGTATAGTGTTGTGAACATCATGACTAAATTTTAAATAATTGTTACAGTACGTAAATAATCACGGTATGCTTATATGCTAGTTACATTCAAGATTCACTATTTAATTAAGATCTAACAATTTTAATTATACGTGACTTGTGTGATTTAAATTGTGATTAGATCTTTCATGTGATGTGTTGTACCATGTCAAATTTTTTTAAAATTAATCACGGCATGCGACACGTGAGTCATGACACTTAACTGGTGCATGTGCCATGCCCGTGCCGTGTTGTATCCGATTATGCTGTGACTTTTTTAATCTTTAGTCCGAGTTAAAAATTGAAGTGTGAACTGATATAATTTGTGTTAAGTAATATGTTTATGTTTCGAATAATTGGATAAGACCTCATATTCATGTTTTGGATATAATAATGTAAGTATAATTCGTTAATAGGTTGTTGTTTTATAATGCAACAATATATCAAATATTTATATTTTTACAAAACAAATAAATTCCGTAATTTTATGATTTAATAATTTAACATTGTTTATATAATTCGTCATATTGTGTTGCCTATACGACTCGTCAAGTTTAAAATAAAAAATAAATAATGTACACTCTTTAAAAAACTTCGTATTTGTTTATATAAAAAAAGAATTAATATCATAGTCACCCTTTTAAATTTCAAAAACTAAAATTTTTATCTAATTTATTTATTGTATTTTCTATTGAAATTCATTTTAAATTTATAAAATAATTATTTTGTCCGTTACTAAAAGATTAAAGAAAACTGTAACTTAATTGCTTAAGTTGTTCTTACTTGTGTATGTCTAAATGCTACTTTGTATGCATTGTAAATAGATAAATGAACTATTTGCTCTTAAAAACTGTTCAATTAGAAGACTAAATATTTTTCTTACACATGTTATATATTTTTAAATGACTTTTAATAAAAAAAGACAATAAATTAGACAAATTCGTAAGTTTATAAAATTTAGAAGGGTAAATATAATATGAGGAGGGTTCAAATGCACCTTAATTTTTGTGCACCCAAATGCACTCTATCTTTCAAGTCATTTTTTCTCTGTTTTCAAAGTCCGAATAGTCAATCCGAACCGTTAGATGCGATCTATATATTAAGATGTGCTTGGAGACCAAATTTTATATTTTTTTATTTGTTTTACTATTTATTAAGTTACTTTGAAAATCGCTGATTTTATATTTTCTGGACCATTGGATCAGCTATTTTCAAAGTGACTTAATAAATAGTAAAACAAATTCAAAAAATATAAAATTTGGTCTCCAAGCACATATTAATATATAGATCGCATCTAACGGTTTGGATTGACTATTCGGACTTTGAAAATGGAGAAAAAAGATTTGAAAGATAGAGAGTATTTGAGTGCATTTAAACCCTCCTCATATAATATTATGAATTTTAGATGGTGCAATGCGTAAGTATTAAGTTTTTTGAAAGGCATATATGAAATTTCTCCTTTAAAATAATGGGGCAATGTATACATCGAAATATGTGGTATGTGAGTATGTTAATATTATGGTCATGTTTGGTTGTGGAGTAACTTTAAACCGGAGTAAATTATTTACTCCAAGCTAAGGTGGAATAAGTTAATCATATTTGGTGGAGTAAACTAAATCACCTCTCTAGATGGAGTAAGTTACTCCGGTTTAGCTCATCTCTTACTCCTATTTTACTCCTCGTTTGACTCCTTAAACGTGAAGTAAGGGTTTACTCTACCTCTCACTCCACAATCAAACAGGATAAGTTCAAATTTTTAATACAGGTTTTTCGGTTCCTTTATACATTGATACAGGTTTTTAAGTTCGGGTTTTTTTTTGTCATACGGAGACCTGCAATCTTTTACAAAACATAAAATAAAAAATTCTTAGCTATTCTCGACAAAATATTTAATATATCTATATAAAAAGATTCTTCGGAAGAAATATGTTCTTAAAACTATCACAAGATATAGATATAGTGGCTAGAATTTTTTTAATAAACTATAATTAGAATTTTTTTTTTTTTTTTTAATAAACTATAAGTAATCATGCTGGTTTCATAATTTTTTTTTTTTTCTAATTATGGTTTTTAAAAGTAATTCTAGTAGCTAGGTAGAGCAGTAAAAGGATAGAAACAGTACCAAATTAGGCGTGCAGCGTGCTCAGGATTTTCAAGTGTTTTAGATACGAGCGTGTCATTTGTCCATAGATAAACGGACAAACCGAGGTAAGATCAATGATTTCATACATACTAATAAATTTATATTATTTGTCAAACTTTTAGATGCAACGTTTTTTTTAATATTTAAAAGAAATATTGTTCACAACGAATTTTGGTTTGACGATATGTAAACAATATCTTGTTAGTCTCAAAATTTCTTCTTGAGTATCACTATAAGATTCACCCTAATATGTATTAAAAGAGGTGATGATGGATGTATGAAGTTGGTCAGATTAGAGATACAATTTAATTACAAGTATATTATTCAAGAACAAAATTTCGCCAAATTTTTAAAGTAAAAAAACTTGTGGGTCATTATTACGCCCACAAAATATCTTAATTTAGCAAATTGTATTGTTTTGAATTAATTTTGATCGCATTTTAAGTAATTAAATATCCAAATTTGATTTTTATGTTTTTCTATTATATTTAAAATTTAACTAAATTATATTTAGAGAAATTTCGAAAGGATATATTTTATCATGCCATTTTTCCCGAAATTTTATTAATATACAAAAAAATAACAAATTTTAGAATCTACACCCATTTTAATCAATATTCTAAAACAACAGAATCCGCTGAATAATTCACCGGAAATCTTATTTCCTTGAATTACTCCGCAGAAATATAATTTATGATTTTTTATTTTAATAAATAGAAGATGTTATGATTTTTTTCTATTGAAATATTAGAAATATTTTTATATATATTTTTAAAATAAATGAAATACTATATAATTGAATTTACTAGAAATACTAGGATAAATAACCCGACTAACTATTTTTCAGGCCAGATTTTTTTGCAGCTGTAAGAAAAAAATTAAAATATATCTTAGTGTGCTATCGGAAAAGAATAAAAATATTTTAGATCTGAGTTACTGATCCTGGTTCAAAAGTCACTTCTGAATAAATAAAGAAATTATCGTGGTTCTTCTAGTACGTTCAAATTTTAAGTTTCTTCATCTATTTTAGAAAATTAACAAAAAAAACAAAAATCTACTCTATCGAATGATCTCAAATAAAAAAAAGTTCGAAAATAACTGGCATCAATATATATTTTTTCTGTTAGCATACAGAGAAAATAATTTAATTTTTCTTACAACCACACAAAATCTAGTCTGAAAAATATTGATCCAGGTTATTTGTAATAGTTTTTCTAGTAAATTCAGTTATATAGTATTCATCTATTTTCAAATAAATATAAAATATTTTTAATATTTCAATAGGAAAAATAAAAAATCATAACATCTTCTATTTAATTAAAATAAAAAACAAAAAAAATTATTTCCGCAAAATTATTTTACACGGAGAGATTTTTTAGATCCGTTGAATATTTTTTGCGGATTTTACAGTTTTGAAATTTTGTCCAGAGCGAATGTAAGTTTGTGAAATTTCGTATTTTTTGTATATTAATAAAAATTTCGGCAAGAACTGTATGTCTATATCTATTATAGTTTTTGTTCAAAAATTCATTCATAATCGATACTTTTAATTAATACTTTCACAAATTGGACAGTTATATCTCAAATATTATCTAATGCGTCACCAAATAATTATTAGAGCAATTTCGGGACATTATATAAATTGTAACGTAATTATTAGATCAACTTAACAAATTGCTTGCATGTGAATTGTGAGATGTTTTAAATGAATTCTGAAAATGTAGTCAAATCACTACGTTATAACATCTAGAACTTACATTATTTTTTATTAGAATAATTTCAAATTGTAAAAGCATACAACAAATTTTTGTAAATGCATTACTAGAAAAGTGGAAATTATGTTGCGTATAAACATATTTATACTCTTCAAATTTCATGTATTCATGCTGAATCTAGTTCTAAATGCATGATATAGAAGGCGTTGCATTTATGAATTGTTCAGCCTCCTATTCCCATTTAGGCTTATTTTAAATGCACACCCAGGTTTGCTTAATATCCATCAATGATATAAGGAATCGATGGTAATTAGGATATTAAACATATTCATTTTTCTGTTAACTTGATAGCGCTACTAATTAAGCTTTTCAAAGGGTGTAGATTTGAACAGCAAATTTTTTGCTCAAAACAGCAAAGAGGTGAGAGAAATTTTTAAAAATAACCATTTACTCTTTCTCTAATAGATACTTCATCATTGAGTATAATTAATTGATAATTCTTTCTTTAATTGACCAATCCTAGTTAGCTTTTCTGGCTGAACAAAAAAGTTCATGCTTCAAAAAAATTCCAAAAAGAAAACAAATTAATAATTTAAAAGTAATTTACAAATATTTAACTCTTAAATCACTTGCTATACAACTCTTAAATCAAAGGTAATTTACAAATATTTAATTAATTTTATTTTCGAAAGTAACAAATGTTAGTTCTCTCATCAACGTGGACGGAACTTTTATTTTTTAAGTAAATTTTATTAAGTTTTGATGCTTGAAGTGGCCATCTAATTTTTCACAATAAAAACAAAATAATTTTCTACAATATTTTTAAAAGTAATCTGATTTTTTTAATTTATTTATTTATATACTTTTTTTTGTTTATAGATGGGTATTGATGTCAGCAATTCTATTCGAAAAAGAGGCTGAAAAATTTGAATTATTCAATTTCAAGTATGAAATTGGGGAAGATCTATTTATTGGTGTTATGTCATTTTACTCGACTAAAGGATACACATTATCTATTTGTAGTTCAAAATCAGAAAAATATGTAGCTTTACAATGTGATAGAGGTCAATTGTCCCTTTAAAATTAAGAGTAAAGACTGACAGGGGCGGACGCAAGATTTTCGACAAGGGAGGGGGGCAATAATCGGATGCAAATAGCTTATTGGGTTCAAACTCAATAGCTTATCGGGTACAATTCAACATAACAAAAAAAATACCAATCAACATAATAAAAATCATCAATAATTCAACATCATAATAAATCATTAACATAACAAAAAACATAAACTTTTAATCCAATTGAGCTCAACGTCATTTTCGCTAGAAGGAGCTGCGTCGTTTTCACTCAGCGAGACAGCGACTCCTCAACCGAAAATTCATTGGGCTTCAGAATGAGCTACAGACAAACTATATAGGACTATAGAGGGGCAATTTGAATTCCAGGGAGGGGCAGAGGTCCGAAAAGCATATTTTTAGCACTATTTTTGAAAATTCAGCGGGGGGCAGCTGACCCCCCTGTGCTATAGTGGATCCGCCACTGAAGACTGATGAAGAAATTTAGATAATTGAAGTACGTAACTTATCACATAGTCAGAAAGCATCTGCCAATATTTTGAAATTCGAGAAGATCTAATTATTGGTGTTATATTATTTTACTCGACTACACATTATCTATTTGTGGTTCAAAACCAGATAAATATATAGCTTTACAATGTGATAGAGGTCAATTATCATTTTAAAATTAAGAGTAAAAAGACTGATGAAGAAATTTAGATAATTGAAATACGTAACTTATCACGTAGTCATGAAGCATCTATCGATATCTCGGCCATCATTCTTTTTGACAACTAGATATCGAGAGTGAACCATATGACTTGATCTAGAGTACAAACCGGTCCAACCTAAACTCATGGAAATAATTTTACAGAATTTTTTTCTTTAGAAATTGTATTAAAATAATATAGATATTAGATAAATTGTGGTGAAAATTTGATGTAACAGAAGGAACCGACTAATGACCAATTTCTGAATGTTATACTATATATTGTCTATGCTCCGTGTCTGGCCACAGCCCACAGGATATCTTTCAAGTCCAGGAAAGGACAAAGACCTTCAAAATTTCTCATGCATTATTAGAACGCCAACCATTATTAGTACGCCAAACTTGTACTTTTCAAAGTAAACTTAAATTTTCCAAAGGCCACATGTTCTTAAAGTAAACCTTTTAAAATATATTTCCCAATAACAAAATTCATTGAAAAGAATAATTAATTGATTTTGAAACATAACCAATAAACTTTATTTGAAACCTAATCCACGATATTTTGAACCTTTAAACATAAATAACGCTTGAAAATTGTGAGAGTAATTTTCCCTTTCTTATTTTACTGGCACGCTCTTTCTCGTCCCTCAAGACTCAAGAGAATGAAGGGCACAGCGTAAACCTGAAACTATGTGGTCTCGTTGTCTCGGCTAATAACAACAAACATGCTCATTTTGTCTCAAAGCTTGCTTTACAAATTGACTTTGTCGCATTATAATTGTCTTTCTCACCTTTTTCTCGCTCCGATCCGAGTT